>CM033713.1:74000763-74295721 GCA_019671005.1 Hibiscus mutabilis
TTAAGGAATTTAAAGGTTGCTGTTCTAGCTGTTGACGAGCATTGCCATTAAGTAATTGAAGAAGAAAGAATTTGAGTTGGTTTTTCATTATTTATCAGTATTTGTAAACTTCTTTTTGGGGATATATTGTATAATTTATGGTCTAATTTAGGGAAGGATAATTATTCCATGCACGAGTGATTCTAAATATTTTGTTTACACAAGCGCTTTAGTTTTAAAATTTAGAGATTTCGTTCAGGGTTTAAGTGTAATAGTTTTGAATTTAAGGGATGTTCATAAAACTATGGGCTTAAAGTTAAAATTTAGTGTTTATAGATTAAAACCTAAATCCCTAACCATATTACCCTAAAATATAAACTCTAAATTTTAACCCTACACCATAAATTTTAACCATGAACCTTAAATTTTAAACCTCCACACTAAAACCTCTAAACTCTATATTAAACTCTTAAACTTTAAAATTAAGGCGCTCACGAAAAAAATTCATCGTCTGTTAATTGAATTTAACGGGCAAACTTAATTTTCAAAATAAGATCTTTTAATGCTAATAAATTAAATATTTATGAACATAGGGGGTAAAGATAGCGAGATAAGAAAGGTATGAAATAGTGAAATTTGGTCGTTTGATTTGATATTTTTATGAGAAAATATTCTATATACAAGTGGTAATAGGTAAAGACAAGCACTTAGCTTCTAAGGTTTAGTGTCAGGATTTTAGTATTTTGTAGTTATGTTTTAAGATTTGAGAATATATTTTATGGTTTAAAATTTAGGTTTATGGCTCTAAAAGGTACTCAAAGTATACCACATTTTTTATCTAAGTACTTAAATTATTTTTCGTCAAAGTAGGTACCCAAAGTATATCATATTTTTTGTTTAGGTACCTAAAGTACTTTTTCTTCAAAGGAAGTACTTAAAGTATATTTTTGTCAAAATAAGTGCCTAAAATATTTTCTTAATCAATGCCACATGTCAATTTTTAAGAACCTAAATAAATAAAAAATATAATTTAAGTACCTATTTTGACAAAAAAATACTTAAAGTAGTTAGATGAAAAAGTGATATTTTAAGTATATTTTTTTTTATATAGGAAGAACTCGAAGGGGTTGTTTAGAATTGAATTCGGTACCATGTCAATTAGAATAAGAACGATGTTTTTGTTAGTACAACTTGGGCTTAGTTACTTAATGTGGATATAGCATTGAAAAATGATTAAATAATATATTATACAATATAAAAATAACATGAATGTGATATAAATATCAAATACATCAAAATTGTATAGTAAGAATTATTAATTTATCAAAATATATATAACATAAAATTTGAAGAATCTCCTATTAATTGAAAAATAAATAGATAACTAACAATCAATTGGTCTAGTGAGATGTGACACAAAATTTATTAAGTATAATTAAAAGTTCAAATCTTAATGTCGGAAATAAAACAATGAATTGAAAAGGTTGTCCTATAATTCATATATGAATACATCCATAAAATTTTAAAAATTATAATAAAAAATAATAATTTTAGTTTTTTAGTTGATTGTACAATAGGGAGAACATTTAAAATAATGTCAATATTAGTGTGGACAAAAATAGATGAAAAACATAGAGAGGGAGATGATGAGATTAAGGAAGGGTAGAAACGGGAGAAGTGATTAGGAAGGCACATTCATTTGTATAAGCTGGGGTAGACTCGCGTTCACCTCGTCTGACGGTTTATTAGTCGATGTAACTAGAATTGTGTAGCGTAGTAATTTGCTTGATAATTTGGTTTACTTATTACTTTTTTTTCATCCCGTAAATCGTCTCGTTTAGCTAGAGACAATGAGATTCATGAAAATTTCTGGTTTTGATGGTATGCTAATCTCCATGGAAGAGTTTGTTTTTCTTTGCACTTTTGTATGAGATTTTTAATAGACTTTTTTCTTTTTTTCTTTTTTATACATTGCATTTGTAATATCTTCAATAGTATTTAATAAAATTCAGATGACATTATTTAAAAAAATAGAAATAGAAATGCTAAATTCTCAGATATGGACATTATAATATAAAATATGACATTAAGAAATTATTCAAATATATCAAAATTAATATAATACGCAATATAAATGTAACATACCATGAATTAAGACAAAATAATCGTCCTTTTTAAAAGTTTTGTAATTTTTAAAATAAAATTTAGGGTAAACTATATCGGTGACCGCCGAACTATTTGAGGATATCTATTTTGACCACCGAATTAGGTAATTTGTCAATCATGCCACCAAACTTATTAAATTGACCTATTTTAACCTCCGTAATAAAAATTAATGGAGGAGTGATGTGGCAGTTAATAGGAATTTGTAAAATTATACATTTGGTCCTTATTATTTACCTATAATATTAATTTAGTCATAATTTTAAAATTAATCATCCAATCGGAGCGTAGTATGGGATGACGTCCGTAGTAATATTGTTCGGAGTTTGGGCAGTGGGGTTGATGTGAGGTTTTGGTTTGATGAATGGATAGATAAAGTTGGTCCTCTGCACAAGTATGTTCACCCGACTCAATTGTATTCCTTGTCCCCGGTTTCGGTTGTGAAGATGGGGGATCAATCCTCGGGTGATTGGTTATGGAGCCTTTTCGCTCATCTACTCCCTGATTCTATTCTATTACGCATCGCGGCTATCAAAAGCCCGATGCCTCATCTTGGTAATGACGTGGTCGGTTAGAAGATGAATGGTAATCGAAGATTTACTGTGAAATCAGCATATCATATCTGCCTTTCCTTGTCGGACGAGGCTCGCGATAGAATTTGAAAAATTATTCATAAGTTTAGAGGGATCCAAAAGTTTCGTTTCTTCATGTGGCTTGTGTGTTGTGGGCGTCTCATGACTAATGCTGAACGTGTGCGTCGACATTGTACGTTGGACAGTAGCTGCCCGTTCTGTCATACATCTTATGAAGATATTCATCATGTACTGCGGCTTTGCTCGTCGGCATTGGTTGTTTGGCAAAGTTTAATTAAGTCTGATAAGTTATCGGAGTTTATTATTGTTGATCTAAAAGAATGGATTGATATCAACTTAACTAATCCAGGCTACTTTGTGATAGATCCGAGTGATTGGGATTTGTTATTTGGCGCTATAATTTGGAATTTATAGCTGCAACGTAATGTTGTAGCTTTCGACAGCCCGTTGAAAGATCATGGGGGAGTCGTTGAGCGGAGTAAAAGACTAGTTCAGTTCTCCGTTTCTGCGCTTGCGAATACTGCAAGTTCTCGTAGGGAAGGGCTGGTTCCCTCTTCTGGCTCACAGATCTGGATGCCCCGAGCAATAGACTGGGCGAAGTTAAACACAGACGGGGCTTGCAATAGACTGGATGGGTCAGCTGCTTGTGGTGGCGTGGGACGTTATCATTGCGGTTCCTGATTGTTTGGTTTTTGTAAATTTCTCGGAGTGTGTTCTGTGGTGGATTCCGAGCTGTGGAGTGTGTATTTGGGTCTTTGTCACGTCTGAAATTTTGGCCTGCGTCGGATAGTGGTCGAGATTGATAGTTTGGATGCGTTATGGCTGCTCACGGACGCTCGTTAGGGTGGTGGTGGCGGCTGTGGTCTGGTGCCGCATATTCGAGACCTACGTCACCGGGGTTGGGAGGTTAAGTTCCAACATGTTATGCGAACCAGAAATAAGATCGCAGATAGTCTCACAAAGATGGCAGCGCGAAATGAGTTTGAGGTGAAATCCTTTTGGGCACCGCCGACGGGGATCTTTGCCTTGTTACATGTGGACATTTCGGGCTTTACTCAAGCTATGGTGCAGGCTGATTGAGTTCATGGTGTTTATTTGCTGCTAGTAGTTGGTGGTTTCGGATTAGTTATTGAGTTTTCTGTGGTTTTCAGTTATTAGTTGATGTAACATATTGGTGCTATTAAGTGTACTCTTTTTCTTCATTTAAGTTTAGAAAATTTTTTAACTGAGGCACTGATAGTATCCAACCATCTTCTTCCCTTTTTATCGAAAAAATAGTAAGATTTAATATAAAATCATGACATTAAAGTTTTAAATCTCATCACTTAGCAAAAATTTAAGAATTATATAATTCTAAAATTGATTTTTTGTTTTATTGATTTAATTCGGTTTTATCTGTTCTAATGATTCTGTATTTGTTTACAAATTAAGAGGTGTACAGTACACTGTATTGAACTACCCTATTCAATTAAAATTCTCAATATTAAAAATATTTTTTCCCGTATAAACAAGTAGATTTAGTTCTACGTACAACTTACAAGCTCCAAAAAAAAAATACATATAAAAGATAATATTTACTCTTGATGTTTATAAATTTTGTTATGCGAGTGTTTATTTTTTAAAAGAAATTTTTAATTTTTAACGTTATTGGAATGCATGACATCCCATGCAAGTGCCACTAAAAGGGAGCTAGAGGATAATGGTAGATATATGTACATATATGAAGGATTTTTTGTATTTTTGCCATTTTTAATTGTATGAAATTATTAATAATTAATAATAATAATTTGAATTTTTTTCAAAAAATGCTTATTTTTTGTTGAATTTTTAGAATCAAGATCAAATTAATCTCCTTTGATAATATCAAAAAGTCTATTTTATAAATTTGAACCAAACACTCCGAAACACAATAAAAAGCTGATAGTGCAGTTTACAAAGGGCAGAACGGCTAAATTCATTAAAAAAGAAAAAAAAAAACAAAACTTCAGCAGTGAATTCCTTCATGCCATGACATTGAAGTAGTCAGTGAAAAACCTCACATAAAACTAGGGCAGACCGGTCCCTTGGAGAGACCGAGATGAACTTCCATGCTATGGTGCAAGTCCAGTGGCCGTAAAGTCTCCGACTCTCGGGGATCTGCAACCAACAACCACTCATTTAAAACATCCGCTAACCCACAAAATATAAACATTACCATGGTACAAATATGTACAATAAAGTCCAAAGGAAAAGAGAGTATTTTGCATTTAGTATGTATCGTCATACCATTCAGATAATCCTCGAAGCCAAAATCATCTAACGTTCCCGTCAACGCTTCCAACCCTAGCATTGAAGATGGGAGCAATGGCCTCTGGAACCTGCATTATTTTCAAAGAATATACATAAAAGATTCAGCAGTGAATTCTGAATCTGATAATTGCCACTAAAAACGCCATGCACCATATACATCTTGGTCTAATCTTAGTTGACTCTAGGGGTAATTTAGGCTTTTCTAGTCTGGTTGAAATCCATACCCTCTAAAACCATTGAACAAAAAAATAGTTACTATTTAGATCTATGTTCCCAAACATAAAAGAAACACTAACACAACATGATATTGCAAATGCGTCAAACCTATACATCATGGATCATTAATGTATCAAAATCAATTTTTTTAATAAATATACAACACCTTAAACACGATTAAGGCAAGAAAAAATAAAACACAAAGTAAAATAACAAGACGACGTGTACACACTGTATGAGCATTGAGCAGAGTTGTTGATATTTCTTCCTATGTCCAATAAATACAGAGAAATTTTCAAAAGAAAAAGATGCAGGGATCCTAATACTAGCTCAATCCATTTCTTAATTGGGTTATAACAAGACATGTGCTTCTTACTAGGGGTGTTCATGGTTAACTGTTACAGTGTTTTGGTTAACCATAATGAGATGAACATAGTGAGATGAACATAGCGAGATGAACACATTATCTTTAGACATTATTATCTAATTACACTAAGAACAAAACCTACAGGTTAAGTATGTTGACTAACCATAAACACCCCTGCTTCTTACACATAAGTCACTCTTCATCATTTGGATTCTTTTGTTATATTATTGTCATAGTCTCCTCATTTGTACCAAAAAGTACCAAACACCTTACCTTTTAAAAGTTCTTAAGAGTTTGCAAGAAATCCTTGAAATAGAGAGGAGTCAAGTAGCGCGAGACACTTGAGTGACTATAAATTGGGAAGAAACCTTAGAGGATACAAATTACTACCTAAGCCTAGAAAAGATGGGAATTCTTAAAGTTCATACCGTGCATAAAAGGTAAAATTGTTAAAAAAACAAAAGATCAAGTTTGTCTATCGAGCATTATGACAAGGGAAGCCACGAAACAAGGATAAAGGTGTCTAAAGAAAGGGTAGAAACTCTATACATAATATATATATATACACACATAAATATATATTGTTAGCTCTCATTTCCCTACTCAATTACTTGATGTAGTTTCCATATACGAATTGTTTAGATTTGACATCAGTACTTAATTTCTAAATATGTTTCACTTGGATGGCAATTTGGCTTTATATTTTTCAAGAACAATTCAACCCCTTTTGGTTTTCTTCACCACGTTGTGCTAAAAATAATTATTCAAGTTCTTTATTTTTACTCTTCCAAATTTAATCTTCAATTTTATTCTGTTAATGAAAATACAGTGTAAAAGCGGTCATATCAGGGAATACAAAAGTCTAAATGTGCAAACAAGTCTAAAACAACTTGTGAAGGTCAACAGCTAAAAATTGGGCTTCATGGAGCAGAAATTCCTTATAAAGATAAAAAAAAAATAGAGGTCATACCGGGAGAGGATTTGCCTATCGAGATCCATTTTAAGTGGGAATGCTGTTCCATAAAGATTGGTCAGGCCTTTCCTCTTAATCTCCTCCTGCGTTTTCTTTGCCTAAAAAAGAACAAAAAAAATCCACATATATAAATAGTATTCCAATCCTAATACTACCCTCAAAACCTAATTAAAAATCTTAAAAACATAAACCCATAAAAGCAGCAATGTTTAATTTCTATAATAAAAACCCTAAAACTACTTTTTAAAATATAAATGTACTAAAGCAACAACGCTAACGCGCGCGTTCGAGATCTAAGAAGTGAAAGCAAAAAGATTCAAATACATAAACAAAAGAATAATATTGACTCTAATTTCCGTTGAATATAAGTTCCCGGGAAACAAACAGGGGGAAGGTTACAGATTCATAAGAAGATTGGAGAGGGTGAGATCCGACGAGGTCGCTCTTAACGCCGTGGAGACCGAACCGAAGAGCGTCGTTCTGGACACCTCCAATTTCGTGGTGAATCGTCTTTGATGCCTCCATTTTTCTCTCTTATGCTTTTTTTTTTCTTCTTTTTCTTTGAGATTTTTATACTCTGTTCCTTTGTGCTGGGTTATTATATATGCTTTGCAAGCAAGAAAAGACACTCTCGGTGGATATGATTGTCGTATTTCAATTCAAGCCCAGGCCTCTTTTTTTTCTTTTGAGAAGAAGCCCAACTACTTTGATAATTGTTTTAATCCAATACCAACTTCAACTTCAGAGCCTGGACTCAAGTCCGACTCGGTTAATATTCAACTCAATTAGATTTGAACTTGGTTTAAGTTTTTAACGAGCCAAGCTAAAATACTTAATATCGATTCGAAAAGTTTGCAAGCTACTCAAAAATATAATTTTTTAAAACTGAAGTAAACTAAAATATGTGTTGTTGAATAATAATAATAATAATAATAATAATAATAATAATAATAATAATAATAATAATAATAATAATAATAATAGGGTTGTAAATGAGACAAGACAGATCACGAGTTACTCGAGTTGACTCGGTTAAAAATCGGTCAAAACTCGACTCGAGCTCTAACTCGGCTCGAGTTCTTAATCGAGCTCAACAATACTGGGCTCGATTTGAGCTCGAACTCAACTCAAGTTCTTAACGAGCTAAATCAAGCACAACACTAATTGGGCTCGACTCGACTCATGTATACCCTTGATTAAAGGTGGAGGTGTTTGTGATGGCAAATGTGAGTGGACCCACTCACTTCCAAAATATTTCAAATCTTTCCCCTAAATCCAGGGTTCTAATGAAATCTACTGATTGGTCGAGTGGTCAAAGATGTTCATGTTGTCATTATCTTGTGTAAATTTGAATACTGACCTTTTACTTTGGGAATGTAATACATTTTTATTTAATAAATCCAGGGTTTAAACCGTTGAAGCACTATAAAAGTCTTTTGTCCCAGCTAACTGGTGGATTGCGTTTTGGTCCCTCCATTTTAAAAAGGCATGAAGTTACAAAAATACCCCAAACGTTTGACTGAATAATCACTTTGACCCCTATTCTTTTTTGGAGCAAATCAACTCTCAAAGTTTCATTTCGGGTCAAAATGACCCATTTGCAGATGAAAATTGTTAGAAAACTGACGGTAAACAGTTTGAAATGACTTAACAGAATGATAAGTCAACAAAAAATTATTTTATATTTTATATAATTATATAAAATTATTTTTTGACTGATGTAACGTTTTTTCAAGTCAACACATTTGTCTATATGATACTGCCATGTCAGCGTGCACTGCCATATAGGTTTGTCATGTCATTTCAAGCCATTTACTATCAGTTGACTGACAGTTTTCATCCGCAGAGAGGCCATTTTGACCCAAAATAAAACGTTGAGGGTTGAATTACTCCAAAAAAAGAATATGAGCTAAAGTGACTTTTCAGTCAAACATTGGAGACATTTTTTTGACTTTATGCCTTTTAAAAATGAACAAATTAATCTCTATATAATTTGTACTATTGGTTCCTCTATATAAATTTATGTCATTCTAACCATTTAACATTGACTTGGCAAGAACCAATTAAGTGGTCTAATTGGAAAACTGGGTGCTATGTAACACCCATAACGTACATCCGTAATACGAATATACATTACAGATGCTACTAAAAAAATATTTTGAATTTTTTTAACTCTTCGGTAAACAACATTTTTTTATAAATTTCAACTGAAAACAATTCTAGACAATTGTAGCTAGTTTTAACCCTAAATTGGTTTATAAAACATAAAATTTAGTTATTTAAAATAAAATATTATTCAGGGTGAAAACGCCGCTTGTTGCCTAGACCCCTTTCTTGATTATAAAAATTCTAAGCGATAAAATTTAAATTATGGTGAAACCATTATACTTTTACCTTACTGGTAACATTATTTCATTTCTATACTCCATGTATCATTGTACTATCATACTTCGAAAATATATACTTCAAAGCTTGCAAAACTATTTTCTTGAAAATATAATTACATGCCCACTAGTTCCTGACTATTTTAAAGATGTACGTACTTTCACTTACCGATAACTTAACTTTCAAATGAGTGGCTACTCCTTGATAATTCTGATCTGAAGAACCTACGTGTGAAATAAAACACACGCTAAGTATGAACTTAGTGAGGCAATTAAACTTATTTATTTACACATGAAATGATGTTATATAATACTTCATATAAGAATGCATTTCATATTTCTCTACAACAAGACAAGTATATCACAATGTACATGTGTCATGTATTATAACTATCATATAATTCATGTTAATATTGTATAACATATTCTCTATCATGGACATGCTTTCATCCTAAAATATTTCCATAATAACATAACATAATGATCATGATTATCATGTATCTCATATTCCATAAATTTCATATATCATTTTCACAATTTTCATCATATATCATACTTTCTAAATATCATGTATCATCTCATGGTCATACTTATATCATGTAATCATTTGTATGGCATGTAAACCAAGTATCATCATCGTCGTGTATACCATATAATATCATTTCATATAATTCATGTAGCATCTATCATATACTTCATGTATCATATATCATATAGATCATGTATCATCAATATCATGTAACATCTCTATCATGTAACATCTCTGTTATCAATCATGTCACAATATCAATGTTTCATGTATCATCATGCAGTCATTTGCATGCTCATGATCTATCATATAACCATCTTGTATTATTATTAACGTGTCTGGCTAGAGGCTCATGGAAACCTCGTAGCCTATCTGCACCATAGTGCCATGTAGAGTACATACTCGAGAGGACGCTCTTTGCTCCTCATATAAGGACGTTTTTTGTTCCTTATATAAACACCTCGTTAGTGCATTTTGCACTATGGGCTTGGATCCCCATGGTGTATCTTGTTTCATTTAAACTTGTCATTATCCATATTTCATGTATGCATAATGCATCATCATTTATGCAAATAATCATTCGTACCTGGTATTCCATCAATCTTGCCATGTCGAGCAATGTATCTGTTAGGATTTATGTTTTGATATAATAATTGAAAATTAGTTTTGGACCAATTTGAAAAGAATTCAAAAATGTTTTGAAGTCCAAACAACTTGAAAATAAGTTTGTAAAGTTTTTGAGAGGTTTTGGAAATGTTCTAAACGTTTTTAAAGTAGCCAAAATGTTGTTTTCAATACAGGCGTACCGATACAGTATACCCCGTACCAATACGATCCAAGGGTTTAAGCTACAATAATTTTCCAAAACTGAAAAACCATACCGATACGCTCCAAGGCGTACCGACACAGATAGGGTCGTACCGATACGCAAGTACGCGTACCGATCCCATTTTTAATAAACCCAACGACTATTTAAATTGTAGAATGTACCGAAACAAGGTAAGGCGTACCGATACGGTTAGCAATAGGGCGTACCGATACGGCTAAAGGCGTTTCAATACGGGAAGCCAGATGGGCATAACTGCTAGTACCTGTACTGATACGGGTACACACGTACCGATACGGTTAGGCAGCTAAAAGGTTAACGGCTAGTTTCCAAGAAAGACGTATCGATACGGATAACCGTGTATCGATACAGACAGGTGCAAAACTGCATTAATTGCGGGAAATAGAGGCTCCAACAGCTCTAATTCAATCCCAACGGTCTTCAACGGCTAGGAACTCATTTGGGAGTATAAAGGGATCTCCAAGCATCTAAAAAAAGACTAATGCTTCAATTGTCAACAACATTATGATGCCAAAATTGTCTTTGGGATTTTAATTCATATTCTTTGTATAGACAACACTTGTGAGCTTTAATTGTTATATTTTCTCAAATGTTTAGGTTTAGGTGAGTGAGCTTGATTGTGAAAACATCTACCTTGTGAGGGATTTCTTGTTTGCTTTGTTTTCTTTTCTCTTGTAAAAAGGGTTTACCCAAGCTTTGGGGTAGAAACTTTGAGTGTGTAAAGGGTTGCCTCCTAAGCCTAGAAAAGGGGGAGAAATTCAAGAGTGAATTTGGAAATCCTTAGTGGGGAAGCTAAGGTAGTGGATGTAGGCTTTGGTTAGAAAGCCGAACCACTCTAAATTCTTGTGCATATTTTCTCATCTTTTTGCTTCCACCACCAACACCCAAAAATCGACTTCTACACTACTTGGCAAGCAATCTTGGTTGAAGAAATTCGAACTCAATAGTATCATATCACGTATTATGGAGAAATGTAATGCCAATTTCAACATAATGCAAACATATAGAAATGCACTCACATGGGCTATTTATTAACTTGCCTTACTAAGCTCTATTTGATCTTTTCCTTTATAAAACCCCGAACCTTCTTTTGATTTGAATCCAACTTCTTTTATCACATGAATATAAATAAACATTTGTTAGATTCACTTCTAACAATATTTCAATTAAGCTATTTATCATTCAACATAAAAAAAATTCATAAATTTCTTTCCTTCCTTATATTGTTCACAAACTCATTTTTGGTCCATAATGACCATTTTGATCTTCATATAATTCCCCCAAGCTTGTTAACCAACATTAGACACAAATTGTCTCAATTTCCATTTTCTGTCAACTTGCACTACCATCAAAGATTTACTTCTACAGGGTAGAATACATACTGAATCTTAATCTCCTTTATACCGTAGAAACTAGATTCGATAACAGTTCTAATAGGATAAGCCACATAATTTAATAAAATCTAAAAAAAATTATGAAAATTCATCGAACTCCCGTTTACAGGGTTGTCCTGACAGAAACTGTTCTATAATTTTTCTAACCTTCATTCTATTAAAAATTAATATCTTTTAACTCAAAACTCGAAATCAGTTTTCGTTTGTTGGAAACGAAACTAGATTCGATAAGCTTTTCAACCATATAAACTAATAACCCAGATTCAATTTGTACGATTTATGGCAAATTTTCAAATTCGAATTACAGTATTGAATTTCGGAACAGACTGCTATTATGTTTTCTGACCTTTCATCACTTAAAAATGCATATCTTTTGATATATGAATCGAAATCAATTATCGTCTGTTTTAAACGAAACTAGACGACTAAATCTTTACATCGATATAAAATTCACCATCTAACCATTTTTGTAGAATTTATGGTGAATTTTCAAACTTACTGCCAAATCCAATTTTCCTACACAACTTCCATAAATAACTTCTAACTTTATATTAATTTCTCCTTACTTTGCTATTTGTCAATTTGGTTCCATTACTTGATTCAAACCACTAATGTATCACTTTCTTCATCAAATAATTATTCAAAAATAATTCCCTCTAATTTTTTGTTCTTTCCAAAATAGTCACTAAAAATGCAAAGATAAGGATTCAAGCTTCTTAACTTTGCAAATTAGTCCTCAAATCAACATTACTACTTGAATTCTATTATTTCAACTAAAATCAAATTTAGTCCTTCTCTAAAACCTCATTTCCGAATTGGTCACTTAGCTTTGACAATTTGGCAAAATGGCCACTAACTCGATTTAACATCGGTTTGCATTCTAACTTCAATTTCACATCTCCAACATCAATAAGAACATAAATACAATTCAAAATCATAAAAATTCAGATTAGTCCTTTAACTTTTAGAATTGCCGAAATGGTCCCTATACCTTTAATTTAGGGTTTTGCTTCCAAATAACAAATTCAAGCTTACTAGATTATTTATCCAACATCACAAACCCTAAATCAAACTTGAATCCATAAACCCTAATCATCTTCATACAAACTAAAATATGTAGGGTTTAAATCACAACTCAAAAACATGATTTTATCATCATAACAACTTATTTTCAACTTAAATTTCAACATAGAATCATAAAATCCCAAAACCCCCCAATTTATTCTATAAACCCTAATTTCTTTCTCATCAAAATTCTCATCAATCAAGCATGTATTACATGAATTATTGACATCAAAAGATAGAGCTTGAAGAGTAGAACAACTTTGTAGTTCGAAAGATTACCTGAAAATTGAGTTTCAGGGCTTGAATCGAACTTGGAAAATTTTTCTCCATTTTTCTTTCTTTCTCCCCCTCATATTTCGAAATTTTTTTCATCCAATTTGCCACTTGTCTTGTATAAATGAATTTTAAATTCATTTAGATAGTAAAATTACTAAAATACCCTTTTAATCCAATGGTTGAGATTGATCTTATCATCAATCAAGGGCCAAGATTAACTCTCCCATTTCCTTTTTCCAAAATTGCCATTGGGGCCAAATGACCAATTTACCCTCCAACTAGTTTTTATTTACTAGTTTTCCATTCTTGTAAAAATTCAACTAAGTTTAGTTGGAATCCAACCAAATATAATAAAATATTCATAAAATAGTATTTTTTGACTTTCCCATGGCTTTTGGATCATTCTTTAAAATTTCAGTTTGATCCGATTTCCTGATATTCGTAAAATACTTCTACTGCGATTTTACCTTTTCCGAACTATCAGATTTATTCCAAAAATTCCATATTTCCACATTCGGGAAATAAACTCTATTATCTCATAAAAACTTCCTTTCCCAGAACTTAGACTGAATTTTCCAAACTCAGTCTACTATTCCTTTAATTATCGAAAATCTCTATAGAATAAATTTTATCTTAGAAATCCTTTATCGATAATTCATTCGAAAATTCTTTACTCTTACTGAGTCCAAAATATCAATCAGAAACACTTTTATAGGACCTTCCCGAATGTCACCTATCCTTGTATTTCTCTTGCATGAGCACGCTTAACAATTTTATTTGATCTAAGTTCAATACCTTTTTCTGCATCTTAATTCTTAAAACCGATATCAAGGTACCTATTTCGATCCGATTCACTCTTATACTGAACAAAATTACTTGTTGAGGAAATTTACACTTTAGTCCCTAAACTTTTTCAAAGTTTATACTTTAACCCCTAAACTTTTAAAATTTACAATTTAGTCACTAGCCAAAATTTGGGATATTACATGCTATTCCTAGGAAATTCTTGTTCAACCAGTTTGCATCCATGGTGTGTGCGCGTTATTTAAGGGCTAAAATTAATAAACATATATTATCTTGTAATCACACCAAAATTAAATATATATATATATATATATAGACTTGGCCAAAAAAAGAGAAAAGACTTAATTATTGAATTGGTCTTGTATCTAACACTTTCTCTCAAATTCACACTTTTAACTTTTTCAAATTGTCAAACTTTATTTCTATCAATTATTTCGATGGTTTTTTTAACACCGTTAAAAGAAATGATATTGCACCGTTTAGCTTTTTTAAAAAATTTGAATGAAAATTATAAAATTTATTAAAACATATATCAATGTTTTAAAATATTAGAATAGGGATGAACACGGGTCGAGTTTTTGATCGACCTGACATTTGACAATGTATCACCTGACCCGGACTCGACCTAAATATTAGGATAAAACTCAACTTCGACCTGACTCAATTTAAATAAAAATTTATGTTTATTAAAAAAAATAGGGACATAATTAAAGAAAATGTAGAAGGGATACATTATAACAACTATCCCTGAATATATAGAAAATTGGGTAAACTACCGTAATGATCACTTTCGTTTCACAAATGGTTACTTTTACTCACCGAATTTAAAAAAGTAACATTTTGGTCACTTACAATATCGTGTTATAAAGTTTTGGTCATTTACGTAAACGTTTATAATGTTGTGGTCATTGAGATGTTAAATGATGTTAGTTTGATGATGTGGTATGTTAGTAAAAGGGGTTAATTTTTAATTTGACCCATGAACTTTAGATAAATACTAATTTTACCCTTAAACTGTAGATAAACTATTAATTTGACCTTTAAACTTTAGATAAAATATCAATTTAATCCATGGATCTGATTAAATTCACCCACTACTGATCGTCGGTCACCTCAGCCCGCTAGTCACTATTGATCGTCGTTGCCAACGACTGTTGGGCCTCAAAATTTTTAGTTCACTGCTTTTTGGTCTCTTGAACGTGAATATGATGTTTGTTTTATCGAAAAGTATCCCAAACTTCACAAATCTAGCCTAGAATTCTTCAACTTCCTTTAAAATTAAACCATAAAAATAAATTTATTATTAGTACTCCATTAAAAAGAGACATAAGAAATTGAAATTTATATTCTAATCAAATCAAAATCTATTAAAATTGGCTAAAATACATAAATTTAAAAACAATAAAAAAATGAAAATTTAAACCCTTATTAATGGGGATTACAATTCCCAGTATAACAAAAGTATTATTATTGCTTAATTACTCACTTTCGTGATTATCTCCTTCTTGGTTTTGATTCCATCTTTTGGGCAGATGAATCCTCTGTTTTTCTCTTCGTTTTGACCTTATTTTCCTTGGTTGCTCCACCCTTTTCCCCATTATTCTTCTTCCTCAACTCTACAACAAATCAATAATCTCCGCCCACACCCATTGTAACACTCTCGACCCGGATGTCACATTTGGTCCTCAAACCTAACCCAAAACTATAAAAATTTTCAAACAGAGTTTAGCCCAACAAGATAATTCTCGAAACACATTTAAAGCCAATAGTTGAAAAAATAGTTAAGTAATCAAAACGGTACAAATGAGCTCCAATTTAAATATAAAATATTTAAACATTCTATTTGATTAATACAAATTTTAAAATAATAATTACAGACTCCACCATGTAAGGTCCTATGAATACATAGCCCATTAAACACAAGTATTGTACTCTGGAGATCACCACATGCTGAAATCTCATATTGATAGTGCCCCTCGATCCCACGATCCGACGATCAACCTACGCACAAAAACAACGATTTCGAGATGAGCTTACAAAGCTCAATGGTACACATCTACTATACTACACTTCATGCTAATTATAAACATAAGCATGCAAGCTAGTACGGGCAATAAGAAAAGATAAATAAACATATGGAGCTACCACTAGTCACCTAAACACATGATCTCAACATAGCGAAATATCATACATGGCACACAAGGCCCAACCAAGCTCGAGATCACAACATATCATCTAGGCGAAATCACATATCAACAACAACAACTCTAGAGTGAGGTCGGGTCACGTAGCACCGAAACATACACTCCGGGTGAGATTGGGTCACATAGTGTCGGAACATACACCCATGATCGGAATCCCCCATCGAGCATCTACACTCCGGGGGAGGCCTGGTCACCTAGCATCGAAACATACACCCATACTCGGAATCACCCATTGAGTATCTTCGAATGAGGCTCGGGTCACATAGCATCGGTAACCTCCATTTGGTATATCTAACCATGGTGTTGCAACACTCTTTCATTTGGGTATTTGGATCCCATCAAACAAAAGACCCAACCAATCAAATGCCTACCCGGCATGTAAGCAACGCGATCCCAAGGATCCCCTATTGTTGCTAATTGTCAACACATCGTTTATTTTACATTACCAAGTTGTTAATACATTATGGGGAAGTATATGATTAATCTCATTCATTGTCTCCATTATTCCATGTTATCCCATTTATTAAGGCATAATTCAATTATTAATATTTACATCAATTTCCATCCTTAAATTGCATTTATAGATTATTTTTTGTATCGGGTACCGGTACTCGTTCACGAATATCGATACGATACCTCGGGTATCGGTACTCACATACGTACTGATACTAAAATAGCTTACTGGAAATCTCAATTCCCACAAGTACCGGTACGGGTCAACCCGCACCGATACAATCCCCAAACGCGTACTGGTACAACCGAAGCTCGTACCGATACCCTATACACATGTTTGCACCATTTCCTTAAATTAGGATTTTACAACCCTTTATTCGATCCCTAAAGCTTATGAAAGTTATTAGGGTTTGTTTACTAACGCATCCATTCATTTAATAATAATTACCGGCTTCATAGTCATATAATCGAGTATTTATCACTTAATCTTAATTCCCATCAACCACGTCAAACAATTCATCAAATAATTATACGAGCAATCTCAAATGACCTTACACGGTCTCTAAAGCCTCTATGAGTCCCATCATATCCCTAACATTATCATGCATCCCATAAATATCGAGTATCATACTATTGGTCTCCACGCATGTATATTTATCATCTACCTAATTTGTAGATACTAACATGCAAGGCAATCACATTTATGATGCTCATGAAGCAATATGAGTTTGAGGTGTACTAACCTTAAGCCAAAGCGATAAATCCTTATATAAGCTTACTGATTATTCCACTTGATCCGATATCCGATACCAAATAATCCTCGTATAACAACGAATACGAAACTAAATTAATTTTATGCATCCCCTAATCAAAACATAAGGTCAAACGCGTAAAAATAGCTTATTGAGCTCGAATTTGGCAAAACGGACTACGCCATCAGACTCAGAACGTTGAGGAACTCTCAGGTAGGCCCCCCGAAAAAGTCAACGATGGCGACGGTGGTCAACAGAGGCGGCGGCTGGCTCGACTCGACTCGAAAGGCTTGCTTAATGGACCAGCTCTACATGTGGCTTGGATCAGCTCAGCAGGCCGGCTAAGTCGGCTGGCCCAACGGCTCGACCTAGTCGGATATAACTGGCTACTGCGGTTGATCCTTGCCCACGCACAGGGGCAGAGAGTGGGGGTGCGAGCGGCAGCTTCCAGTGGCCAGACGACAACAAAAGCCCAGACTGACTGTATTGACACCAGTGAACACGATGGTGGCCTTTGTTCTTCATTTTGAGTGATCTAACCCCTTCAACTAAACAATCCAAAACTTCATCTCTCACCCCCTCCGACGGTGACTCCGATTATAGTACCACTGGTATCGGTAAACTCGTCTCGACGAGATAAACACAATAACGGTGGAAGTGTTGACAATGGACAGCCGGATCTTCGTAGATCTGAGTTTAAAGTTTAAAGAGAGAGAGAAAAAAAAGGCTGGTGAAAAGGAAAAGAGAATGTAGTCCTCAAAGCCACGCATAACGGAGTATCTTAAACAGACTAGAGGTATCTCAACGTCAGACGCATAACGGAGTATCTTGACATTTTTAAAAAGACAAATGTAATCCTCAAAGCCACGCCAAACATATGACATAGGAAGAGAATGTAGAAATCTTCAAGTGGGATGATGAGATTAATCTAGGTAGTCCGGCGACAACAAGTGCCTATGTCCACCGGAAAGTGACAGGATAATTGTTATTTGATTTAATGCATCCGGAGCCAGAGGTGGTTCCAGGCGGATGGTATAATTTGTGTTTGATCATGCTCATATCATATAGTTGCCATTCCCCAATAGTATATCTCCAAATACTGATGCAGAGGGAGTTTCCAGGCAAAAGTTGTGCATTCACAGTTGCAGAGGGAGTTGAACCAGTAATGTTGATTTAGAGTGGCCTTAAACAAGTCTAATCCTATTTCAAACTCTTAAAAATCTACTTTCTTATTTCCTACATTAATTTTATGTGGTCTAACGGTTCAAAAGCAACAACGCATAATATAATATATATATATATGAATAAATAATAGCTTCCTCAAATCCACACTTCTTCCCATTGATGTATAAGCTATTCTCAGTATAACTTTAGTGTGATTCCAACAATCATACGTATGATAGCCTCCCCCTTCCTTTTCCCCTTCTCAAATGGTCATAAACAGAAACAACTTACAGACTTTCAGTCTTTAGACACAGCATTTTTCATACAGCATGTCACAAACGCTTTATCCCTGCACTATTCACAAAGGAAATTAGATGTCTTTCTTTTTGGATTCTGTCTTCTGCTGGTTTTCATCCACAACAAAACCTACCGAGCAAAGTTTAAGTCGTTTCATCGAACACCATAACCTGGAAATGCAAACAAAATAGATGCTTGAGTTTAGATGAGAGGTGTAAGTTACAACAGCCAACAGTGTATAGGCAAACCATTCTCATTTTTGCATAAAGCTCAATGCACTACTTTATCATCATTAGATCAAATTAAGCCAAGGGCTGGTAAGCTCCCAAAATGGTAGATAAAAGTGATCCATGAACATTCAGGGGATGAAACAACAGTCCAGAGTTCCACAACATGATTTCTTTGAACTCCAAATGCCAGACAACGCCCAGCCGGCATGCAGTTAGAGAAGGAAGCAGAGATGGAATACAAACTAAAGAATTTGGAAGCAGCAGGAAAGTATTATCAAGATAGATGACAATTTTGCTGCATGGCTTAACATGCATGCGACCTTAATTCGAAGTTGGCTAATCTCTGAAGACCTCTTATATACCCACATACTCAACATCCAGTTAATAACATAATATCACCCATTCAGTTTTTGATACGACAGGATCATTTCTACTGCTAGTAACTATACATCATAGAATATAACCTAAACCATGAAGCTCACCAAGCAACATCACTTTTTTGAGCCTAAATGCATTATACCTGTTTAATGTTTGGATAAGCACAATAGAAAGCTGGTGGTTCACAGAAAAGGACTAATTCATTTTACTGTCGACAAATCATTCATTATGATCTCATTTTCATTTTTCTCTTATCTCTGCCTACTTGTTTCATGAATAATTTATACATAAACCAATCTTCTAAGATGATGAGTGCTAATAGGGGAGAGCATTAATCAGTTTTAACCAATTAATTCGATTTATCCGGCTCTGGTATTAATTGGTTAGGGAAAAACAATTTGTTCATCTAGTTCAGTCGGTTATTGCTTTTAAAAGTTGATAGATGAATAGATCCAACTAACCAGACTTAATTTTTTTAATTATATTTTATAGAATATAAATAACACAATTTACATAATAGTTTAAAAGTATATATAATATATCATTTATTGTGTGTAATATATAATATAAAGGGTAAAATTTTGATACTAAAGCCTGCATATTTACACTATAAAACCCAAATCTTAAATTCCTAACACTAAACCCTAAAAGCCTAAACCCTAAACTCTAAATCATAAATCCTAAATCCTAAACCCTTGAACCTATACCCTAAACGCTAAACCCTAAAACATATACCCCTCCCCTAAAACTAAAAGGCTCGTGTAAACTTTAGTTTACACAACATGTGTATCAAAGTTTTTTTCTAATGTAAAATAGCTATTATATAATAACATAAATAAATTATTTTTTAAGATAGTTAAAACCAATTAACCGATCAACCTATAATAGTTCCACTTTTTTCAATTAATCAATTTGATTTGGTTGGTTATTTCAAGCGAAGTTGGTTATTTCGGTATTTAATTTCACCAGGCCAAACTGATTAAACCAACAAAATGCTCTCCCCCAAGTGGGAAGACATTGGAACAAGATAGGAACATTGTTTTTTTCTAACAACCAGAAAGTAAGTACTTCATTTAAGAAAAAGAAGAAACGGTACTCTTATTAAAAACCCAAACATGGCACATCCATTCAAAGAAGACTCAACAAAAAGCTACCAACATATACTAAAATACAACCATTAATGTGTACAAGTATAAATAAAGCAATAAAAAACACATTCAGTTTTACCACATAAAACATTGGAAAAAACATCAAAGGCAACCAAAAGAGCCTCTAAACCTTGAGCATCCTAGAAAGTTGTAAGTCTAGAAAGCTAAGAAACAGCTAACCAAGCCGAATAAAATGCAAGCACAATGTGGTTGATTGATTATTTATAACCATGGAGATGAAAAGCCCAACTAGTGCAAAAAAAGTTACCTTTCCGCAGACCGGACAGTTTTCACTTCTCTCCATCCATTCATAAATGCAACCAAGATGGAAATGGTGGGAACATTTTGTTATTATCTTGGGATTCTCTGGAGTATATTCTGCACCATAAGTTATATCGATAAGTTTAAAAGGAAGATTATGTATCCATTAGTAATATCATCAATTTTTTATAGTACTTGTTTCTAAGATAAATGATGTAGCAAAAACTACACATAATTATTAGAATAAGCACCCCCACCTATAAAAGAAAAAAAAAGCATTTAAGCCCCTACTTTTCATTAGAGCCAATTAAGCCCTCCGTATAATATTTATTTTTTCAAATAGAAAAGCAATTTTTTTGATGGATGAGTGGTTGGAGGTTTAATAAGTTAATGGGTAAGGGATGCAATTAAAGTCAATTTTGAATTTTATTAAAAATTAAAAAAAGAAATCATGGAAATTATGATGCATGGGTTTATAGAGGTTTTATTAAGATGAATAGGGATTTTAACAAGAAGGTGGGATGTGAATTTGGGTTTATCGGGGTTGAGCTCCAAAATCTTCATTGCTTAGTTTTTTTTTCTCCTTATAGATGTTTGATTTCCCAGAAAAACTCATGGAAAAGGCAAACGGATTCAATTTCTTGCAATGTAGTCAAGAGCGCAAGGCATACTCTAGGCCTTTAAAACCTTATATTGCCTCATGCACACAGTGTAAGAAAAGCGCAACCTCGAGTAAAGTAAAGCGCAATATGCATATGTGAGTTTTTGCAATATATATATATATATATATACGTAACGCTTAAGATATATAATAAACTCAAAAGTGGAGTCTAGTTTATGTACAAATCATGCAATTTATTTTGGTCAATATGCAGAATTTCCTTATCATCAATGTTTGCTGTTGAATGTTCAAATACTACGAAGAACAGAGTTTGATATTATAGTTTTCTTGCTAGTAAAGTATATCAGATGAAAAAAGTGAAAATGCAAGAAATTAAAGAGAAAATCAATTAGGCGGTCTTTTTTATGCCTATCGCCTTACACAAAAGCGTGCCTTGGCACACGTCTGGTCTGAAAGCGTTTGAGGCGCTTTTGTTGAATAATGCTAAGGCAAAAGGTGCAAGCGCTCCTAGGCGCAGGCCTTGACAACACTGGTTTCTTGTCCATTTTATTTTTTATATATTTTTTTTGACTAGTGGAAAGGGGTGGTCGTGATTTTGGGCAATGCCAGTGATGAGAAGAGGGGATGAGATGGTAGGGATTGAATCTAGAATTGATGGTGAACTGGTGGCACTGTTGGAACTAAGAGACAAATAGGGTCATTTTAGCATTGAAAAAGAAAATTAGATGGAGCACTAAATTGACTAACAAAAGACAAGAGGCTTGAATGACACCTATACAAATGGAGAACTTATTTTATCATTAAAATTACTGATTAATTGTAAGTTCCCTACTAAATCAAGGTTGCTTAGTCGTGAACTCATTAGAATCTGAATCCAATTAACAGCACAAGTATCCAAGTTAAAGAGGCATGTTAATTGGACCCAGATTATAATGAGTTGACGAACAAGAGGCTTGAATGACACCTATACAAATGGAGGACTTATTTTATCATTAAAATTACAGATTAATTGTAAGTTCCCTACTAAATCAAGGTTGCTTAATCGTCAACTCATTAGAATCTGGATCCAATTAACAGCACAAGTATCCAAGTTAAAGAGGCATGTTAATTGGACCCAGATTATAATGAGTTGACGATTAAGCAACCTTGATTTAGTAGGGAACTTACAATTAATCTGTAGTTTTAATGATAAAATAAGTCCTCCATTTGTATACTACAAATCATAGCCTATTGAGCAAGTTCTAACAATGTTTCACTGCATAATAAAGTGGCTAAATAAAACACCACTCAAATTTGAGAAAAAGATTTACCTTCAAGACAAGTTGGACAGACATCCTCCCCTTCTTCGGAAGATGAATACGTGTACCCAATTCCAACTGGTGCTTTTGCTGATGAAAGTTTCTGCGAGGATTTAGAATGCTGCTCTTTCGAGCCTTGTTCAAAGGCATTCCATTTGCCCTCTGTACTCAAAGATCCCGAATCTGCATCATTTTGAGCTCTTAAAGGCTCCGATTCTTCATGTAAATGACTTGAACCCTTCTCATGTCTTGAAACAAGACCATCGCGTTGCAAGCGGAAATATCTAGTGTCAGCATCATAAGGCAAGGGTCTTGGAGGAGATTGGTACATGTCAGAAAGTGAGTTGTCTAGAGACGCAGAAGAGATAACAGATCCTGTCCCTTGAATAGATGAAGGGATAGAACGCAATTCCCCTCTTTGGAACAATGCGGTATACTACAATTACAGGGACAATAAACCAGAAAAAGAAGGATCAAAAATCTGGAACCCATAAATCAAATGGAAGATATTATTTTTGAAAATGTTGAGACATGTAACACCAAACCTCCTTCAAGTTAACTTCTATGTCCCAACTGTTAATGAAGCACGTACTTCATAATGTAAACAGTCAACTGATAATTTCATAAATTAGCTTAGTAATTACTGGTCCAAATCTAACTTAATTAGATATCTTTTCACCTAAAAGCAAATATATATAAACGCTGATGGAATTTCCTAGATTGAGAAGTCCGGTGTTGACACTATAGAAGTTTTCACTTGCTCCAAAACCAATTAAGAGGATCATTTAAAACAAAATTGTTTTTAGACACAGACGTGTGAGTTTCCTTAATCTATCTTATTGCACAAACACGTAAGTAATTTATCACAGTTCCAAACACATAATATGTTATAAAGGAATTTTACCGACTTGGCAAAATTGATCAACTGGTAAAAAGTAAAGTCTGTGTGTATATATATATCCTTCAACATTCTCATTCACCAAATCTTATGCCCCCATAATACTCTGCCAAAGCACCGAGTAAAAAGGTTCACAAAGGACCTTACTTGCATCAATAGTAGCGATGAACCTCAATAAACAAAATGAGTGAATTAGCTAATCCCACCCACACGTGCCACAGAATAAGTTCAAATTTCCAATGACAGGCCTAATTTTTGACAACATAAAATTAAAAAGTGCCACAAAACAAGGGAAAGAAATACTCAACAAAGCCACCATTTTAATATCCTCAAGTGGAACATTGAAAGAGAGTGAAGAAATAATACTAGAGTCAGAACCAAAGCTTAATAATGAGAATCGTAAAACATACCACATGTATGAAGTTCTGAACAAAGCAACTGAGGCACACACAGTTTCTATATATGTTACTGTTCGGATTCATAAAGTCCTCAAAATCCACAGGGCGCAAGCAGCAACAAACAGAACCCATAGTGTTAACTTTTAATCTTTTTCCTTCAGTTAAAACTCTCCACACATCCTCGTCATTATAGCTCAACTGCTCTGATTATGCATGTGATCAACAACTACACTTCCAAATACAGAGAAGTGCAATGAGAGAGGACGCTATGCTCGAAGAAGCCCCACCACCTCCACGAACCAGTACCTCTCTCTCGTATATTTACAGAATGTTGAATACCCTTGTATAATTTATCTCAAAAGGTATTTCTTCGGCTGTAAAATAAAAACAAAAGAAAACACTAAGTCAGTTTTGAGGATAATATAAACCAGATTGGAGCCGACTAAACAATCATCATAGCAAGCTCAGGATGCAACTAATAAAAAACCAATGAACTGTCCTTTAGAGGAAAGGGAGGGAAATAGAAATACTGGTAAAAATTGCTTGTCCAATTCTACTTTGTTTTCTTACAAAAAAATACAATCTCTTTAAGGTTTTGTTGATAATTAGCAAAACGGATCTTCTCCTTGATAGTAAGGAATGAAAATACCAATAAAAGCAATCAAGCATCAATATTCGGAACAAAATATTGCAGCTAAAAATATTTCCCCTCTGAATTCAACCACGAAAAAATAAACATGGAACAAAACGATTCAAAGATTCAAGTTTTCATCAAAATAAAAACATGAAAAACCCATCAACAACCAAGAGATCAACTCAGAAAACAAGCATGAATCAACCAAATAAAGGAACCCCATTTTGACAAACCAATAAAAAATCCAAACATCACTATTTGGAATCAAAGATTGCACCTAAAATTTAATTCTCCTTTAAATTCGAACAAAGAAGAGAATAGAACAAAAGATTCAAAGATTCATGTTTTCGTCAAGACCAACATCAAAAAGTCCATCAAAAACCAAGAGATCACGCCTGAATCAACCAAAAAAGAAATCCCATTTTAGATTATTCTAAAAAATAAACAATTTTAAAGCACATAATTGGTTGCATGAACTGAAATGATAAATACCCAATTTAGATAATCCCAAAAGGAAACAATTAAAGCATCTCAAACTGATAAAAAAAGAGAGAGAGAAACACATATCTTGATGGGAATTGAGCAGAGGAGAAGCTAAAAACCCAGAGAATAGTTGTTGTTGTTGCTGCTGCTGCTTCTTTAAAATTAAAAAGACGGGGAAATAGGAGAGGGACGGGGAACCTAAGGGAGCTCCGAATCCTGGGAAGTTAAAAGCTCAGAAAAAATAATAAAAATGGTTTATAGTTTCGTTTTTGGATGTTTTGTTCGGCGATAAATGTTATGAAATAGCGGAAATAGAGCGGAGGAGGCTTTGTGGTCTTTCCTCTCTGTGCTTATCTAAGGAGCAAAACTCGACTCGATTTGATTTAAAATATCAAATTTTTTATTTGATTTAAAATAAAAACTCGACTTATCTTGATTTAACTCTATTCGAAATTTTATAAAATCGACTCGATTCAAAAAAGTTTCAAATAAAAGTTGAGTTGTAAAATAGAAATTTGAATAATTCGAAATTTTTAGTAATTAGTGGATTTATTTTCAAGTTTGAATTGAGTCTCTCAATTTTTTCTAATATATATTGATATAAAAAATATGAAGAAATATATGTCACATGAAAAAAAAATGAAGATATATATATATATATGCATATATTATATGATTAGAGAAAGTCGTTTAAAGTGGAGTCAAACCGTACTATAACATGATAAATAATTACAATTAAATATGTATAGGAACTCAAAAACTCGACTCAATTAGAAAAAAAAATTCAAATAAAATTTGAGTTGTAAAATATGACGCGTCAACTCGAAACCCTATGCTTATCAATTACTCCTACTTTTTTTTCTTACAAATCCTAATTCTAATATCGAACCCATGACCTAAAAGAAAAGAGAAACAAAGATAAGCAACTTGACCAACTAACCAACTATGCTTACTCATTACTCCAGCTTTGTTTTATACTAAAACTTTTGCAAATTCTAATACAATGATTTTACTATATGATTTATGAATAAGTTTTTTTTTTAATTTTATGTAATTAATTTGTCAAAAAAATATATTTATGTAATTACGTTGTAGTATAGTTAATATTTTTCTTAGTTCTTTGACAAGGTACATATATTTTATATGCATAGTTGTTTAAATTTAAATTTTTTAAAATGAATATTATTTTTTTTATCAAAATTACTTATTGAGTTCGATTTATGAATAGGTTGTAAATTAATTTTTAGTAAAAATGCGTTTTCTATTATTAAAACCTTAAACTCTCACAAATTAAACACAAATGTATTAGACATGTTATTTTAATTGTATTTACATGTAAGGAATTCAAGGAGGTTCATGGAAAAAGAGAATTTTTTTTTTCTGAGATAGTTAGGGTGTAAAAAATTTTCTAGTAACACATGCATAGTTTTATTTAAAATTAAAATCAGAACGCATACTATCGTGAGATCATATATATATATATATATATATATATATATTCCCATCAAAATAGCCACATAATTTATTATGTCATAATGCTAAATATATATTCTCAATGTTTGACTGAATAGTCATTTTGATTTATATTTTTTTTGAAGTATTTTAACTCTCGACGTTTTATTTTGAGTCAAAATGACCCCCTATGGATGAAAACTGTTAGTCAACTAACATTAAATTACTTGAAATGACATCACAGACTTACATTGCAGCGCACGCTGACATAACAATGTCATATAGACAAATGTATAACTTTACATAATGACACATCAGTCAAAAATAATTTTATAAAATTATATAAAATATAAAATTATTTTTCTGATGACGTGTTATTCTGTCAAATCATTTCAAACTTATTATCGTCAGATGACTTATAGTTTTACCACAAATGGGCCATTTTGACCCAAAATAAATGTTGAGAGTTAAAATGTTTCAAAAAAGAATATGACCAAAATAACTATTCAGTCAAACGTTAGGAGTATTTTTTGGCATTATGCATTTATTATATACAATAAAATCTCTATAAACTAAGGGTAAAGTACACAAATGGTCATTGAATTTTTAAGGCGCTTTCATTTTGATCACCGAACTTTTAAAATTTTCATTGGGGTTATCCAACTTTTATTTCGCTTTTATTTTGGTCACTCTCGTTTCCTTCCGTTAGAAAATGTTGATGTGACATGTTATCTTCTTATTCAACCTCTTTCTTTCTCTCCTCCGTTTTTTCCTCCATGAACATAAAAACTTACAAAAGTAAGACATTTCATCTAATGATTTTCTTCATTTATTCTTCTTCTCTTAGATATTATTATGGATAAACCTTAACCTCTCCCAACACTTTATCTTCTTTTAAATGAAACCCGTAAAACATGAGATATGAAATTAGTTTGCATACAAATATAACCTTTTGAATGTCATGCTACGAAATTTTAACCATCTGTGTTAGACAATGGGCTATAGCATAAATTAGCTCTATATTGATTTATCATTGTCAAACTATCTTGTTAGTTCCGAATATTGATGCATAAATAACCAAACGTAATTTTGTCTAGAACATTTAAGATACTGTTCTCTTAGATCTGATCTGAAATAATGAAACTTACCTTTGTTGCGGAAAAGGCCAAAGCACTATATGTTGCATGGTCAGATAATATGGTTTTGATTGCATTCACTTCAATTGCATCGCCTAAACAAGATGTTCCAGAGATGATTTGCACAAAAACAGTGTTACTAAATTTTAGAACATCAAATAACAGCAACTTACACAAAGGTGTAGAAGTAGCATGAGCATTCACATTGTCCACTTGGTTAGGATGCAGACCAGACTGTAACTGCAATGGCACAGTATGTAAGCGTATGATAAACCAAACCTTTCAACTATGTATTAAAAAAGATAACAATATTAGCAAGCAACTTGTCAGAGCACCACAGGTAAGTGCCAGTGAAATGCAACCACTAGAAAATCTAGAATTGTTCATTTAATTGTGAAGAAGCTAACATGCAGCTATTTATGGTTATGGACCGGTAAGGTTCACTAATACATTTTTTTTACATTTTAAGCAATTTATTCTTGAGCGCGATTGTATTACATATGCAACCACATACAACTTGGACTGCCACTTAAAATGCTACCAAGATCAAAAGATATGAATATTAACATGAGAAGTCGACAGTCCTGTTTATACTCAGATATGACCCATGGGAGCAAAAAAAAAGAACCCCTTATAAATTGTTTAAAAGAAGATGAATTGTTGAGAGAGGTTAAGGTTTATTCATAATAACATCTAAGAGAAGAATAATAAATGAAGAAAATCGGGAGATGAAAGGTCATACTTTTGTAAGTTCTTATGTTCATGGAGAAAAAAAATAGAGGAGAGAAAGAAAGAGGTTGAAGAAGAAGATAACATGCCGCATCAACATTTTCTAACGGAAGGTAACGAGAGTGACCAAAATAAAAGCGGAATAAAAGTTGAGTGACCCCAATGAAAATTTTAAAAGTTCAATGACCGAAATAAAAGCGCCCTAAAAGTTCAGTGACAATCTGTGTACTTTACCCATAAATTAATAATGTCTTGGACCATGTAATTTTATTAATTTAAAAGGTATTAATTAATTGATAAATTAATAATTTATTAATTTAAAGAGATTTTTTCTGATTCAACAAACCTACATTATTATTCATCAATAAAACATATACATTGTATTGACTAATTGAATGATGTTAATGTACAATGTGACTAATTAAATATAATACATACCCCTAAAAAACGAAGTTCATTATAGTATGTAGTATTAGTTAAAACTTAATGCAAGTTCATGTATGGTAAGGAAATCAACCACTATATAAACAACATCAAACATTCCTAATTAGTCAGTCCAAATCAAAACCAACCAACCATGGCTTCACATATAAAAGTTGTCCAAAAATCAACCATGACAAATCAAATACGTAAAGCACTATGTGAGTATAAGAGAGATCACCCCACATGCACTCAAAAAGATTTGCAACAGTAGATTGATGAAAACGCAACACCAGAACTTTTGGATCCAGTAAGGAAAGTTAGAGATGAAATACAACTGGATTTAAATTTTAAGAAGAAGCAAACAACAATAGAATCATATTTTACTAAGTTGTCCTAGTTATAGTTGTAATTTTATAGAATTATTAATTTATAATATTGAAGGGACCATAAATTTATATAATGGTCTTTTGAAAAATTATTATCTTATTAATTTATTAAAATTATTAATTTAGACTTTGGGCCCAAGTCGGGACCGAAACAATTTATTATTTTATAAAGGTTATTAATTTATCGAGTATTAATTTATAAAGTTTCTACTCTATATATATACAAGTCTTATAGTTTATTAATTTATATTGGACTTCCTTCAAAAATTAAGATGACTTTTTTCTAAAACTAAGTTCCCAAACTATACATCTTTTGAACTTTAGGTGCCTAAACTATTTTTTTGCTCAAAATAGGTACCTAAAGTTTCAACCGTTATAATTTTAGGTGCCTCGTAGTTAACTGCCGTTAAAAAATCTATTAACCAATAAAAATTTGACACGTGGCATGTTTTAATTTATAATTTCTTTTAATTTTTTTTTGTTTTTAATAATTTAAATTTTTAAAAAAATCTTGATATTCTAAAATTTTCTAAAATAGTCCCCAAATCCCTAAATCCTAAAACTTCAAATCCTCACCACTGTCATCGTCGATTCGTTGCCGCCGAGTCTACCCCTTCGATCGTCGGATCCAACCGACCATTTTCCCCAATTTGTCGTTGCCAAAAATCGGTGAACGGTGTGCCAGCCGAATATTAAACGACGAATATGAAATATTCATTAGATTGACACGTCGTTCATCGATTTCCAGTGACGGTATATTAGGGGAAATGGTCTGTTGAGTCTCGTGTCTGAAGGAGTGGGGTCAACGACAACGATCGGCTATGATAGTGGTGAAGATTTGATGATTTAAGGTTTTTTATTTTTAAGGATTTGACGACAAGAATCTCTATAAAACAGTGTAAAAATAATCCAGTATAAGGTATTGGAACGTTGGTAAAAAGTGCGTTAAAAACGCTATATAGCCTTGTTTTTGTGCATTGAGTAACATCAAACAAGTGTCGGTAGGCATGTTTTAGGTGAATTTGCACTTTGTTGGGGGATAATTTTTCTTGTTATTGAGCATTGACGTCGAACTATGGATTCATCTCTGTAAACGGTGTAAAAATAATCCAGTATAAGGCATTGGAATGTTGCTAGAAATTACGTTAAAAACGCTATATAGCCTTGTTTTTGTGCATTGAATAACATCAAAACAAGTGTCGGTAGGCATGTTTCAGGTGAATTTGCAATGTGTTAGGGGATAATTTTTCTTGTTATTGAACATTGACGTCGAACTATGGATTCATCTTTGTAAAACGGTGTAAAAATAATCTAGTATAAGGTATCCGAACGTTGCTAGAAATTGCGTTAAAAATGCTATATAGCCTTGTTTTTGTGCATTGAGTAACATCAAAACAAGTGTCGGTAGGCATGTTTAATTTGATTTTGGGCAAGGACGTGTGATAATTTCTCTAGTTATAGAACTTTTACGTCGGAGTACGACAACATAATTTAACAAAAGTCTAGAAATCAGAGAGTATATTTTATCTGAGCAGGTTTAAATATCGCGTTGAAAATGCTATGTTGTCATTTTTTTATCATGAAGAACATGGAAACAAATGGTAGACAGCCATGTGTAATTTGATTTTTGTATATTTTATCGGATTATCTCGCCATTGTTTAAAGTTAGAAGACAATAAAATGCTATGGAACCCTTTCCTTTTATAATTTAAAAAGTATAGTTAGAAGAACAACTAGTTGATTCGAGGCACTGTCCTAAGAGGACATTTTCTCCTGTTGTGTCCAGGGTTCCTACATTTTGTACACAACCTAGGTTGCCCTGTCCGTTCTTTTGGAACCATATCTTCGGCACAATGAATCTTAGATGAGCACGTGTGACCTTTTTTCTTACGTTGCAAGGAAGGATCTGGCCGTATCTTAGGTTCATCGTCGACTAATGCATGATCATGTTCATTTCCGATAGGAGAAAACTCGTTGCGGTATACCTTGAAAACATTTTCAAGTCGATATACTGGATCAACGAGTGTCATTACGTCGAAATAAACAGATGCACATACAACAAATGCGTGCGCACACGGGTAGTTGAAAGTCTGAAAACGTCCTCAGTCGCATGTTCTTCGTCGTAGGTTAACAACGTAATTGTTTTATATGATGCCTTCAAGCGGGCACGAATATTCAGTAACCTAAAAGCCGTGTTCATGACGGGAGAAACATATAGCACCCATCACGTTTGCGTGCGACATGGATATCTAAAATGTTTGTTGGAGATCTGGATGGAACTTGTGGCCACCTTCCATCCAGTTCATTGCTTGTTTTCCCAAGGTTGCAAAAAGGGTAGCTAATCAATAATATGTCGCCTTGACAACGGATGTGATAGGTAAATGATGTGTTCCCTTCAGAGATGAATTGAACGCCTCAGCCAAGTTCATTGTCATGTGACCATATTGATACCTCTATCATAATATCGTAGCCATTTCTCCCTCGGGATATCAAGGATATAATTATATCCATCTATATTCCTTAATCGTAACTCCTCTAATAGCTCATCAAACTCATCAGCTCGGTGTGCGTTTCCTATTAAATAAAAGATTGAATAATTAATAAGAAATAATACTAAATGGCATGGCAATGGATATAATTTTGATAGTGAAAGGCTTACCCATACGAAGAACCATTATACGCTCATCATCATTCTTGTATCGCTGGTAGTAGTTGGCAGCAATGTGTCGCAAACAGTACCTATGATGAATAAATGGAGGTTTCCAAGATGGGCCCAATTGCGCGATGGATCCCCAAATCCCTACGCCTCTGTCTAAAATAATGCATATCCCATCTGGTTTTTCTCGTAGAACACGGCGCAGGACATGTCTGCGTAGATTGGTGAGAAAAAACGTCCACGATGGGATGTCTTTCTTTTCAACAATAGCGAATGCGACCCGAATACATTTTCTATTTCTATCTTGTGCAACTGCCAGTAGTAAAATCTGTGTGTACCTGCCATACAAGAAAGTTCTGTCGATCTATACCATCGGCTTGCAGTGGCGAAAAGCTTTAACGCATTGCAGAAATGTCCAAAAAAGGAGAAAAAATTGGCACTCCCCAGGAACAACACGATCGTTGTAGTAAGATGGCATTGTCTCAAGTTCCTCGACTGTTCCTGTGTTGTATTTTTGCATCAGCTTCAGCCATGTTCGCAACTCGTTGTATGATTCCTCCCACTTGCCATATAGTTGTTGGATGGCGCGATATCTTGTATACCATGCCTTATCGTATTTAATTGCATATGTGAATTGATATTTAATATAAGCTATACATGCGGACACAGTTACGCGTGGATTAGCTTTCACGAGTGGAAGGAGATGATCACAAAGCACGTACACATCTAAGCTCAGATGATCTTGACTCAAGCTTTTGACGGAGTATGTATGAGGTCCATTGTATTTGGTTATCCTTCATAGGTTGTTCAGCCTCTTCAATCACGATACATGGACCCTCTACTGACATCCCTCAGACTTGTGGGGGCATTTTGAAATATATTTGTCGGCTTCAGTTTTCCTCACAGTGGAAGTAACTGATCTGCGTATGCTGTAATGCTTAATAGCAACTATAGCTAGTTTTTTGTCTTGAAGACCATTCCACGACGCAAATACCCATCATTTCGTTTAGTGTAATTCTCTAACTGTGGGTATTCTAAAAATTTGGTAGCGTTAAATCCTTCCATATCCATTATTGTTAAGTGTGATGATAGTTCGTAATAGGATGCACTACTAGCAGTATAACTGCGTCGGGCAACCATTTCTACAGGTTCAGCTTCGTTATCGTCCTCTGTATCTTCTTCTCCCTCATCATCTGTATCATCCTCTGTACTGATGGGCTCATCAAAGTCTGTTGGTTCTTATAGAAATAAACTCATCTCGTCACCATCTGGCCCAACCTCCGTAAGTGGTTCTTCATCAGCGTTATCCCCATCAAAGCTGTATAGTTCTGCTTCATCAACAACTTGTACCCTGTTATGTACTGCACCGCTAACCTGATCACGGGAGCGGTGATGGGGTCTATATCCAATATCCGACGTGTTAAACTCTTCAAGGTACGACGTCCTAGTGGATGATGATGGGCCCACAGTAAGGATATAAGTCGAGTGCCTCCCAGATGAAAAATTATTAAACAGATTGAATTTTTCACAGGAGTAAGGCATCGTAGATGACGATGGCCCGACACCACCACTGTAAATATTGTACGGTGACTCTTGGGTTGGTGGCAGGTTCATGTCTAAGTCAAACCTAGCGACACAAGAATGTATTGGCCTCGATGCAGACCATGATGTTGACTGGTCATCGCTCGTATTTAGTAAGTTGATTCCCTGTCGCAAACTTAATGTGAGGCTATGAGCATTTGGGTCGAAATCAAGATTTGCGCGCAGCCAATTTGGAACCACAATGTTGCCTCTGACATTTCGTTCAGAAAATGTTACAAGCAGCTCAAGGTCTCATCCCATAGAAAACTGGGTATGGGTATCGATCATCAGTTGTACACTTTCATCGTCCAGAACATCGAATATTACGAAATACAATAGATCTAACGAAAATGATAGTCGATACCTCAGTGAATAAATCGGTCAGCCATGGTTGAAACGGATAGAAAGGTACGTAGCCTGGAGGTAAACTCGACGTGCCACTCATCATTGCTGAAAATGGTTCGTATGGGTTGCCAACAACAGGTGTGAAAAAACCTTCTGTCGAACTCGGCGGATGAAACGATGAGTGCATAGAGTGGCTAAAAGGTTGTGGTCGGATCGGTTGGGTGAATTGCAATGGTGTTGGTGCTGAGGAGACTGAAGCATTTCTTCTCCTCGATGATGAAGCAGCGCCAGAAGTCGAACGTGCCCCCTCGTACGTTCAGTCCGTGGGCGATTGCGTTACATAATCTCAATAACGACCGCTTGCTCCTCTGGAGTCAAAAGATTTGGCTTCCCATTCGCCAAGTACCACGAAAAGTAATCATGGCTGACCATCGTATCGAACATAACATACTCACGAATGGGCTGCAGTTGCGGATGTTCTCTTTCCCTTTACTGAGCAATCCACTGTACGTGCCTCACAGGCAAATCCACCTACCACGCAATATTAAAAAAATAATTATTTCTCTTTGTATCAATATAAACTTCGTTAAAATTGATAAAAACATTAAACCAATTAAATTTATTATACCTCGAGCTTTCCTTGTCGAGTTAGCCTATGTAATTCGTCAAAATTTGGAGGGTTTGACGGGATTCTTTGGATGCAACCAAACTGGCATAAGACGCGATCGGTCGGATGCCACTCAACTGTTGAGTAGAAGATGAGTGGTACCTTCGCCGTCCAAGCACTCTTTGTCTTTGTCCCCTCTGAAAATTTCGGAAGGCATTCGTGGATATTCGGATCCGCATACGGTGTCCACAATAACTGTACAATTTACAATTATAACTTAAATTGATAAAATTTATTTTGAAATTTTACATCAAATTCAATATTAAATTTAAACTCCAAATATTTACCTCATTCCCAGATTCATTTTCAATGTCCTGTCTGATAGCCTTCAGACCTTTCGCCATACCAATATGGCTTAAATTATCGATCCACCTACAAAACAACCAACATAACTTTAATATTAAAAAATGGCTACAAAAAAATTGTTAGTTTTTTTTTAAATTTATTTTTTTCCTTACCTCCGACATAGTGGAAAATGTAAGGACTCGGCACGCTCAATTCAGAGCGTAAAAATGGCATTCTGAACCACGCCCAAGACTGCAACAAAAGAAGACAACCTTCAATGTCATACTTCTCGGGATTTGTGGTCTTACACAACTCTCTAAACAGAAATGTCAGTACCGCCGATCCCTAGCTCAGTCTACCGGCTTCATCAAAATCCCACAAATGCCGCAAAATGCCGCAAATGCAAGGACTCGGCACGCTCAATGTCGTGCTTTGTTGCGATATTTGTCCGGCACCAATATCCCGCCAATTATTTGTAAAATATGCGCGCGAGCATATGCCTACAATAAAAAAATTATATTCAAATATTGAAATTTATTTTTTCAGTAATATTCAGAAAGAATATTATTTACCATCCTCATATCCGCGCTCGCACCCTCCAGTAAATGGCTATAATTTTTCCCGCAACCACCGAAGAAACACAGCACCACCATCCATCCGATCTAGCGCAGCCCCTAACAACTCAAAACAGAGCCCACGCTAGTCACCACTACTGTGACCGGTAATAGCCTCTCCGTCTACCGGCAGACCCAAAATATGCGACACGTCCTCTAAGGTTATCGTCGACTCACCGCACGGAAAGTGGAATGTGTGTGTCTCCGGCCTCCACCTTTCTACAAAGGCGTTGATCAAATCAACATCCAATTTTGCACCGCCAATAATTTTGGATACATGCAAAAATCCAGCCCTCGAAATATATTATTCTAGATGCGCGTTGGGTCCATTCGTCATTCGAGTGATAAACACTTCGAGACAACGTTCCATCCCATCCTAAAAAAATTAAACATTCACACCTTAATTTCAATTCTAAACTACCGTAATTTTTTAAATTTAACTAAACCAAAACTGAAAAATTAAATTTAAAATAAATAAATAAAACTTACATTTTTTCGCCAAAAATTGAAGACGTGTTTATGATCCAACCTTATCAGGGAGCCCTCAATTATAACGAATCTGAAATATTATAGGAAGGGATTGAGAGAATGTTTTTTTTGTTTCTTTATGTGTGATTTTTGTGTGGGGGAAGGGGTATTTATACACGAACCCGCGTCGGTTCAAATGCGTATTTACTTGAATTCGCGTTGTGTCAAACACGGATTCACTGAATATACAGAAATACGCGTTTCGTAGAACGCAAATTCTTCTTTCTGTCAGACTCTGCATTTGCTGAATACGTGTTTCGTACAACGCGAAATTATCGATTTCAACGCGGTAATTAATTTTCAACCATCTCGTTTGACTGCGATAAATACCGAATGGTTTATCTCGTTGAATTCACGTTCTACCAAACGCGAATTCAGTTTACACCATTTTAAAATAAAGTTAAAGGATATGACATGCCACATTGGACAGAATACGCGTTTCATTAAACGCGTATATTGAACTCGCGTTTTGCAGAACGCGAATTGTGCTTATGTGTGCAGAAATGGGGTATTTTTCTAAATGTACTTTAAAGGGGTAGTTATCCGATTCTTTTCCAAAAGAGAATATTGAACCAATAAAACCAAAAAGAAATAATAGTTACGATCAATTACAATATTGACTTTTTAGTTTATGTATACATATTTAAAAAAAGCGATAACGTAGTAGGAGTTGGAGAGAATCTTGCAAGTTGCAAATTATAGTGCATTGCATTTATGTACAATATGTAGGGATAGAACATTATTCAATGTGTACGCGCAACGTTTTCAATAAATATATATTGGGTAAAGTACACGAATGTGCATTAAACTTTAATTTTTGTTATAAACTGGTCATTGAACCATTAACTGTCCTTAATTGGATGACGTGACAGTTACATAAATTTAAATAATATAACATTTAATCTTCCATATTGACACATTTAAGCAATTTATTCCTAATTTAACTCGCATTATTGATGTCTAAATTGATTGAATGTGTAAATATTGAGGATTAAATATGTTATTATATAACATAACTGTCACATCTCCCGGTTAACTACAATTAACGGCCCAATGACCATTTTATAATAAAAATTAAAGTTTAATGACCATTTTGTATTTTCAGGGATAGTTTAGTTACCATTTGTGTAGTCACCCATATATATTCTTTGTTTCAGTTGTATTTGTATGGATATAATAGCTATAAATATTATTAACGATTATTATCTTATATACAGACGGTAGAAACCTTTTGTTTCCACGAGCTCCTCAATTTTAGGATTTAGGGTTTTAGTTTAAGGTTTAGAGTTTAAAGGTTTTAGTGTAGGGTTCAGAATTTAGGAATCATGGTTAGAATTTAGGATTTAGGGTTAGAATTTATGGGGTTAAGGTTTAGGTTTTAGGGTAATATAGGTAGGGATTTAGGTTTTAACCTATAAACCCTAAATTTTAACCCTAAACTCAAAATTCTATCATCAATCCCTAAAATCAAAAGTACTACACTTAAACCCCTAAACTTTAAACCCTAAACGGAGTCCCTAACCCCTAAAACTAAAACGTTTGTGTAAAAAAAGTTTTCACAAGTGCTTGTGTATAAAATAATTACCCTATTATTAAATGTGTCAAAATATGGTTGTATGTTAGATTTCTTTAATATTTAAATTATTCGTACGAATTTGAAAGATTCATCTGGAATTTGAAAAGATTTAGATAAAAAATTTCATACTCAGACCCGATAGGCCCCATCCAAATATAATGGTCATGTTTGGTAAATATCAGTTTGAATCAAAATTAAAGGTTTGAACTAATATTAAAAGTTTGTCCGGTCAAATCTGTTAATTTGAATGTTTGGTAAATAACGGATTGAAATAGCGGATTGAGGTGAAACCTCCAATTTTAAAAAAGCTGCTAATAGAAGTTTTTTGAAATTAGCAGTTTTGACATAGGAGTTATAAAGTCTCTTTTACCCTTAACAATTATAAAAAATTTCCAAATACCTAAATTTACCATTTTCTATTTTAATTTTTTACTCTCACATATTTATATTGTGATAGTTTTAAAGTAATATTTTTTTTTTTATTCTCACACGTTTATATTTTTATTTAAATTTAATAATCAATTAAATTGTATTAAAAATAATTATATAAATGATAAATTAATATATAGATCCTTCAAATATACTTAGTATTGTTATATTAAAAAAATATTTTTTATAATCTAGGTCCACTTTCTTTTCAAAAAAATATTAATAGATACAAAATATTGATAACTAATAAACTATTCAAACAAATATCGAATATAATCATGTCCTTATATATTATTTTGCTTGTTTAAATAATCAAACAACTATCAGCTATCAGTTAATTTTACTAAACACTTTTATACAATCAGCTAATATAATCCGCTAATGCAATCAGCTATCAACTATCAGCTAATGTAATTCGCTATCAGCTATCAACTATCTGTTAATTGCCCTAAAATTGTCATCTATTAAATTTTTTGTCAATTTTTTTCTACATTAACTTTTTACTATTTAAAATTTATTATTGATAAAAAAATAAATATATATATTTTAAGAAATAAATCAAGTAGTTTTTAAATATATATTTTATAAATTTAATTAATTAAAATATTTAAAATAAGTAAGATTAAATCTTAAAAACATATTTTTAAAAATCAATAAATGATAAATCTGATGAAACGATAAAATAATATTTTTTTTCCTTTGAATAGAGAATAATTTATATTAACATCATTCTAGAAAAAAATGTTTTTAGATTTCAATAATATAACGCCGCATCAAAAACATTTTAAAGACATAATTATTGTTGTACTCTTTCACATCGAATATACTCCTTTTAACAATTTTATAATTCTAATAAATTTGTTTAAATATAAAGACTTTAAAATAAGAACATCGAAACCTGATTAAAATTATTGGATAAAAATTCTTCTTCTCTTGATGATTAACCTAAGAAATTTAAACTTACAATTTATTTAACTCTTTTCTAGCGTTGATCATTAATATATTGACATAGTTGTTAACCGTGTTGATGTAAAAATCCATAAATAAATGATGACATAATAGAAGAAAATGTTTGATTTTTTAAGAAGTTCAAGAATAAAATTGTCTTTTTAAAGAAGTTCAAAAGTAAAATTATTTTTTAGAAAATTCGAGAACTGGATGATTTTTTATGGAATATTTAAACAAAAAATAAAAAAAATTAAAATCTTGAATATTTAAATATTTAAATTAATGGTGATTCTGATCGGTGATTCCATTTAGGGGTTTAGTTAGAAGATTTTAAAAAATGTATAAGTCAAATAAAAAATTAATCCTTTTAACTAACATATCACGTTATTAAACCAACTAAAGTTAACGGCTCAGTGATCAAAATATAATAAATCGATAACATAAGTCATTGAAACGTAACATTTTTAAAATTGGTGACCAAAATCAAACAGACCGAAAATAAAAATGGCTTTGGATGTAGTTTGCCATGATATTAATTATCTTTTTTAAAGAAACTTAAAACAATGATTTCTCTAAATATGTGATAAAATAAAAATCTTTTGCCCCTAAATACACCCATTCCCATTTTTACGTGATATCATTTCAATTAGGGATTTAAGTAATAGAAACCCAATTATCCTACTCAACCCATAACAGTATTACCCAATTTCATAAACTCAAAACAAAACTCGAATGGACTTAACAGAACAAATAAAACCAATTAATTTAATTTAGTAATTAAACTTTCAATTGTTTAATGTTACTATTAAACTTTTAATTTTACTTCAATGTTACCATTAATCCGTTAACAGACGTTAACATCAGTTAAAATATTTTGTATGATAACACATTTAGTCCTACATATTTATATATTCAAACAATTTAGTACTAAACTGAAACTCCCCAAACTTTGTCTTCCTCACAGTGTCTAAAACAGGTTTAACGGTGCTTGACGGAACCCATCTCTGATCCCTCTTTACCTGAACTTAACGGTGCCGTCACTAGATTCCAACTCCTTGAAATCGCCGACTCCAAAGCCTTCACTTCTCTCTTCGGCCTCTCATTACCTTAAAACCTTAAAAGCTTCCGCACTTTCTCGTGTCATCGCCGGAGCCGTTTTATGATCATGATGTCACTTTCTGACAAGCAGAGCTCAACAAAGATAAAACGTCCAAAATTCTCTTAGATTATTTCTCTGCCATTGCTGATGAGATGAAAGGTAAAGGAAGGTTTGATCACTCATAGTTAAGATTATATATATAAAGTGAGTTAATTGCACTACATGTTCCCAAACTATGACCCTCATTTTAAATTGGTCCCTAAATTTTAAAAGATTCCAATTCCATCCTTAAACCATGACCTTCATTCTAAATTGGTCCCTAAACTTTTGAGCATTCCAGTTTCATCCTCAAACTATAACTCTCATTCTAAATTAATCCTCAAACTTTTTGAATGTTCTAATTTTATCCTTAAATTATCGTTTATATCACATCATATTATTACATAATACTCATAAGTGTTTCGTGACAATTAACAATTTTTGTAACAGTTTTATTAACAAAAGATATGATTAACATATATTGATAATTTGGGGATGAAATTAGAACGTTCAAAAAGTTTGAGGACCAATTTAGAATGAGAGTCAAAGTTTAAGGATGATACTGGAATGCTTAAAAGTTTGGGGACCAATTTAGAATGAAGGACATAATCTGAGGATAAAATTGGTTTTGGTTTAAATTGTTTGTTGATTTAAATTGTTGAATTTGGTTTTGGTTGACTTGTTTAGTTTAGGGTTTAGGAGAGAATTTGTTTACTTATATGGATATTGAAGATAAAGGAGTGAGATAAGAAATGCACTTGTTCATATGGGTGTCGAAACGGGGATTCCTCCATTTTCAGGTTCTTTTCATTTCCATATCATTTTGTTTTGATGTATGTGGTGAACTGCTGATCAAATTGAATGTATAGGATGAAAGTCAATTTGCTTTGGCAAAGAGTGAGATCCAGTGACATCACCGTTAAGTTCAGGTAAAAATGGATTGAGTGATCGGAGATGAGTTCCATCAAGCACCGTTAAACTTGCTTCAGACATTGTGAGGAAGAGAGAGTTTGGGGAATTTCAGTTTAAGACTAACTTGTTTAAATGTACAAATGTGAAAGACTAAATGTATTATTATATAAAATATTTTAACTGATGTTAACGTCTATTAACAGCTCAGTGGTAACATTAAAACAAAATTAAAAGTTAACATTGAAGGAATTGAAAGTTTAGTTACCAAATTGAATAAATTACCAAAGTTTAGTTACCATGTGTGAACTTTACCCTTAATTTAAATTAAGTTATTTAGACGGTTCTTCAAATTAGATCGGTTTATTTGTCAAACTCAAAACAAAGCAGCAAGAACATCCTTTGTACAATCCAAAACCATGTTACCCAAATAGAGAGTGATGCATTTTCTTTTCTTTTCCCGAGTTATTTCATATATCTTTTAGAATGTCTATGCAAGTAGAACCTAAATGTTTTAAGAGAAATAAAAACACAGATCCAAAATACAAATCATGGTTCTTGCAATTACCCAATGAAACAACCCCGAAAAACCAGTGACGAGACACTTGGTAATCAGCAAACAAGACGAGAACTGTTGGCAAAAAACTTCAACACAGGAAATGGAAGATACTACGATCAAAGCAGCTTCCTATATATGCATGGAAGCCTACGTCCCAAACAAGTTTTAAGTAAAAGAATATATCACTATGATCACCCTAGGATGCTTGGCAAACCAAGCTGCACAAACATTTACATTTGGTCTTAAGACCTAATGATGTGAGGAACATGGCATGGCAAAAATGAATGAGCACCGTAATCGAATGAAAAAGAAACTGAATGAAGAAAATGAGAAAAAGAAATAGACCAAGAATCATACACTAGCCTTTTCCAGTTCTGTGCCTCTTATAAGCCTGACCAGACTCCTCTGAGCAGCTGCGAACTCCAGTTTGTGCCATCACTTGATTGCTTACATATTGGATTTCTTTCTCCTAGATGACAGGTGAAAAAGACAAGTTAGACAAATGAAGCAAATAGTTTTGACTCGTGTCCAAGCCTTCACTAAACTGGGAGGGGAATAATTGAAGACAGTGAAACAGAAAAACAAGTTGGCTAATACTCAATCCGGCCAAGTGTTTCTTAAGAACCGAACAGGATTATAACTAGACCTTAGAATTAGATGGCATAGAAGTCACTCCATTAGCTACTCGTTTACCAACATCAATTTTCACAGAGATGCTCGCCTGTGACATATCCACTCCTGAAGACTGTAGAGCCTGGGTCAAAGAACTCAATATCCTGTTGAAAACAAAATCTAATCTCTTTAATAGCATGTATAAAACCTATCATGAAAGCGCATATCATAAATGGTATCATTAGACAGATAAACACAATTAACCAAAATATTAGACATAAATCATGAAAATGTAACTCATCATGTCAGGAAGACCGTGAGAAATACATAGCAGTTGCTAACCCTTGAGAGTAAACATTTGACAAGCCTACTGATTCATCTCTGATTGTCAAGTCCTCATGTTCAAATACTGAATTGTTCGGAATAACATTCTCAGTCAGACACTCTCTACTTTGCCATAACTGAAACTGCGGTTGATGTATCATGTTCTCAGAATCAGAAGCAGACTCATGAAAAGCAATGCTACCTCTTCCATGAGTTGCAATTGCACTCGATTGTGTCTGCATGTTAACCATAGAAGTAGCAGATGCAGGGGGGTGATCCAGGGCTTTAAAAATAGAAGCATCACCAAGTCAGATTCTTGCGTATTCACAACCATTGACGGAATGAAGCGTGCTTTAAAAACTGAAGCATCACCCAAGTCGGATTCAATCGAGTCCCGCATATTTGCAACCATTGACGGACTGATGCCATCATTCTCACAACTAGATCCATTCTTCATGGTTTGAGAATGATCAATAAAATTCTCTGCAATCCCATGATGATTTCTCTGTTAAAAAAATAAAATAGAATCAGTTTGCTTCATCTTGAATTATGGAAAGTAATGTGAACAAAATTATAATTTCTAGAAGGCTACAGTTGTAAATGATGAACATAAATATTCAAAGCATAGAGAAATAACAACACATAACCTATTTTTAATTTTATTTTATTTTCTAAAAAAATTATAAAATCTTTAATTTTCTAAAAAATACTCCAAAGTTTTTTTCATTAATCCCCAAAATTTCTAACCCAAAATATATAAATCTCTCACATATCATCCTTGAATCAACCATTGCCATCCACCCTATTCGTCGTTGGACTCTCATTATCAATTATTCCACTTTTTGGTTTGCAAATTAGTCAACATCCTGTCAATTGAACGCCAAACGACGGATACGAATTGAATATCATGAACGACAAATATAAAATGAGTGCCATTAACGACGAACATGATAGATGGATGAATGAAAACCTTGACATTACAGCAAGAGGATGAGATTTCTTTGTTGAGCGCGGCGAAATGTTCTACAACAATAGAGAATTTAGGGATTTAAATTATTTTTTTAAAAAATGAAAATATTTAGATTTTTAGAAATAAGATATTTTTAATTTTTTTAAAAATAAAAAAAGTCACATGTCAAACAATGACTAGATAAAGTATTTTTTTAACCGATCGATTTTAAAATATTCATTCCATGAATATTAGGAACCTAGAATGAAACATCAGACTCGTACTTTAACAAAAAAAACTAGGCACCTAAAACTAAAAAAGAAATATAGTTTTAACTTAAAAGATTTAATTGCAGGTCTCCAATATATGATAATCATTTAAACTAATATTTAAAATTTAGGGTGAAGTTTACAAATAGGTCTTGAGTTCGGCTACATCAAAGATTATACAGTGGATTCCTTGTTATCGTTTAAATATGTCTCTTAAATAGGTCTTGAGTTCGAGGCCTTGTGTATGCAAAAAAATTTCGCTAGAAAATTCAACCTCCAAAGCCAGATATACGACGCGAGTCAATATGAATTAGTCAGGATAAAACTCTAGAAAACAAGGACGGCAACAAAAGAAGATTATACAGAGGATTCCTTGTTTGCTGAAATATTCCCACCATACAATTCACGTGCAAAAACTAAATTTTGTAAACGACAGCGATCTTATTGACCTATGAAACTCAACTTGAAGGTTATACAGGGATATACTGAAGGTCTCCAACTCATCTCCTTTGTCTGCTAGAATCTATAAAAATCTCGAAACAGATAGTTTTTTTCATTGAGGTGTGGAGTTTATCCAAGCTGGCTTGTTTTGAATTTTCAAATGCTCTGGAAGGGGATAATTCAACTCTATGTATGAGATCTCATCTTTCTCACCGATGGGTTCCTCCACCTATGGGAGTTGTTTTGAGGATAAAGCAAGAATTGGTGTAGTGATGCGTGATCATGAAGGTAAAAATTGTTGGAGGACGATCAAAAGCCATTATGGCTTGATCATCAAACAGTGCTGAAGGTGAAGCCATTAGGGCTAGACGGGAAGGTGTCATGAACATCATTATTGAATAATCGAAAGACTTAAGGGCAAGTTTCAAGTCTTTTGGGATTCTGCTGCCATTGAATGTGATGTACTTAAACAAGTCTATTGCAGATTGAGGTGCTAAAGAGACCAGGAAAGGTTCATGTCCTTCTTACTCGGCTCATTCTGTTTTGGGTAAATTGTTGTAACGTGGTTTTTTTTTTTATTATAAATGTAATATCATTTGAACAAAAAAATATAATACCAAAAAATACCCTCAATATTTGACTAAAATGTTATTTTTGCTCGTATTCTTTTTTAAGTAATTTAGCTCTTAATATTTCATTTTAGGTCAAAATGGCCCATCTACGGATGAAAACTATTAGTCAATCAACGGTAAATTGCTTGAAATGGCGTGACAAACCTACATGGCAATAAACGCCATGATAACAGTGTCATATAGGCAAATATGTTGACTTTATAAAACGACACAATAGTTAAAAAATAATTTTAAAATTTTGTATAAAATATAAAATATTTTTTTGTTTCGACGTGTCATTCTGCCAAATCATTTCAAATTGTTTATAAGACATAGATAAAACATTCTTACAATGTTTTTCCATACATGTGGGGAATATGAATACTACCCAAGGGTCAACAATATGTTGGAAATTGGTGCTGGACACGGATACCGTTAAGAAGAATAGAGTCCGAATTTCTGTCAACAGTCCTTTCTACATAGAACGAGGAACAAGAGCACCTTGTTCATATTGTAACATCTATTAAAGGCATATCAGATCCACTGCCACCAACTTTAGACGGCAATGAAACAAAAGAAGAGCATCACTTTCTCTGCACTCTTTTGCATCAATTGGATTTTATCTACCTTCCGAATTCTAAATCTTCATCTTTGAAAAATAGAAAACAACAAAACACATTTTCTGACTACTTCTCCAAACTGTTCCACTAATGGAAAAGTAGAAAACGGAAATAGGAATGGGAACTTGACCTCGTTGCATCATTTGCAGAGAGGCACGGCTGATATGTTGGTTTGCCAAGTTTAATACCCATGTCTCACTGGACACGAGATGTCTCTTACACGGGTGCTTGCACCTTCATGTATTATCGAAGAAGCAAGCTAGACGAGTGCTTGCACCTTCTTCAAGAACCAGATCGCATTGCTCAAATCACTACATTGACATCATAATATCTCTTACATAATCGTCCACATTACATGCCACACCAATATCTAGATTCTAGACCTCAGGCTTTCTTCCCTTAATGAGGTTCGTTTTGCAATATTTAGCTTCCAAAAGTCAAATTTGGCATGATCAGATAATCTTCTGTTCATTTTGAGGCTCTAAAACTATGCATGATGACTTTGAAACAAATTCAGAATTAGAAGTTCTTTGGGAATAAAAACGGAAAAACAGTACTAAGAATCTTCATCCTGCAGTATTTACAAGTATGGTGATCTTAAATTTACACACTTCAGAGCCATAAAACACTTCAACTTCCTTTACAACCTCATATGATCCTTTCAACATGCAATTCCAATTGAAATTGATGTTAAATTCCAGAAATGGAGAAAATTGAGGAAGAACAGAAAGGTAACAGCCTGGAGACATCCTTAATATAAATCAGTCGAACAAAATAACAACAGGGGAAATGGTTCCGGAAACTAAAAAGATAAGAGGCAAATATAAAGACTGATCAGTTTCTGCAAGAAGCAAGATGAATTTTCTAAGCAGTAGGAAATTCATTTTTTGAAGCTGAGAATACTGATGTTGCTTGATGAAGCAAACACCACTGAATTGATTTTGTTCCTAAACACAACTGAAAATGTTATTCATCACCATTTTAGTATAAGTTCCTTCCGCTTCAATACTTCAAACTGAAGCTCGAGTTTTTCATTAATCAAGGAAGAAAAATGCAGGAAATAATAAACCTGAAATAATTAAGATATTATCTAGTTGCTGGCATTGGGGTCTCTATATTCTTTCTATATCAATTAGTCCCTCTTATATACAAGTACCAAAACTAACAAAGTACTCTGCAAGTGCCCATCCAATATTAGTTTTGTAGGAACCTTGGGTTTTTAAGATACAAGTATTGTGATTTTCTACTTGGTTCTCTCTATTCCTCTCCGTTTTTGGTTCCCTAAAATCTATAGTTCGAAATTGTAACCATGACATCAATTTTATTTCTACCATGACATTTCAGTAGGGAGATTTGTTTTTTTCCCCTAGTTGAGGTGCAAGGTTACTGAGATTGAAAGTATGATATCCAAAAGACTAGGAGTTTAAATTCTGTAAACATTCAACAAGCATATTATACTCTTAAGTTGCATGTCATTGAGATTTTAAACACTTTCAACAAGTACAGAAGTTGCAAGGATCTTCAGTTTATTTTCAAATTTGTTAGAGCTAACATAGAAGCACAAGCTTAACGTCTAATTCAATTTGAGCACTGGGATCGGATCAAATGCTCCATAATATCAAATTGTTATGAGAAACACCAAGAAAAGTTTATGTAGGTAAGAATCTAGTATATACCCACCACCATAAAACATTAGAATTTCAATAATCCAAGTTAAACTAACAGATATCGCTATCAAACAATTTATTCATCCCATTTAAGATTAATAAGTCATTACCAGATTGCTCGTAACAATAACTATTGAACTCAAGGAAGCTTCATTAACATTTGAAGCTTTAAAAAAGGAAAAAAAAAACCCAGATTTTTATCAAGAAAAAAGTCCAATATGAAAGAACATTGAAAACATAAACCAAATAGAAAATTTATCTACAATGGGCTGGAATATACAGACTTTATCATCTCAACCGATGACCTATATTCCACCGGTTTTAGAAGAAATACTCATCGCTTATTCAGAGAATTCTCGATAACCAACCTCAGACGACTCCCCAACGCATCAAACTCTGAAACCCTTTGCTCATTCCACTTCTTCTCCATTGTATCAATGCAGCCCACGCCCTTCTTCACGAAGATCATCCGAACCTCCTTGAAACACTCGTCGAACACATTCAACACGCTTTTTCCCAAAACCCCATCGATTGCCTCGCCATTAATCACCTCATCTCTTGCAGAAGCAAAATCAAAATGCAAACTCTCCTCATTGTCATTCATATCACCATCAACGCCATTGCTTTCATGATCGTGCGAAAACCCGGAAGAGTTGTTACCGAGAGGAGAAGTGAAAGCAACCTCAGGACCCCAGAGCCTTGTAGAAAGATCAAACAAAGCTTGATCATGAAGAGAGAGAGAAGAAGGGTTCAAGCCTCGAGCCAGCCTAGATGAGATGACCCTGAACTTTTTCCGGAGCCTTCTAAGCTTTTCGGAGAGTTGGGACTTAGTGTAAGGATGGGACATGGAGTGGGAGAAGGAGGAGTAGAAGAGAGGGATGTCTTTGGGGAAAGAGAGAGGAGGGGATCGGAGGAGGGCTTGGAGGAGACGGATCTCATCGGGTTCGGACCAGATTCGCTGGAATTTGACCGGAGGGGTTTGGGGTTTGGGGAGAATGATGTGTTGGAATTCAAGCTTAGGGGGGAGCGCAGGGGCTTTGCGCTTGATAGGGAGTTTGGAGGCAGAGGGTATAAAGGATTGGGGCTGCTTGGAATCCATGGCTACTCCTTTTTTTCTTCTTTTTGGGGGGTGATTAGGAGTTAGGACTCAGAATGGGAAGGCTGAACTGAAAGACGAGGCCGAGGGCGTGGGTGCGGAAAATTAAATTAATGCTATTAAGTTAGGGTTAACTATTATGGATGTCACTTAATTATAAACTAAGTGTTTAAATTATGTTTTTTATAATAGGTACTTAAAGTATTTTTTATTGAAATAAGCGTTTAAAGTTTTATTTTTTACTGAAATAAGTACTTAAAATATTTTTTGATTGAAATATGTGCTTAAAGTTTTATTTTTTACTTGTTTTAAAGTCAGCTGAGGTACCTACTTTAGCACCTATTTCAACCAAAAAAAAATTTTAGGCACCTATTTTAGACACCTATTTCAGCTAAAAATAAAACTTTAGACACATATTTCAGCAAAAAAAACTTTAGGCACATATTACAAAAAAAGACAGCTTTGACAATTTTTGTAATTAAGCCTAATTATTAGTATAGTTAGAATTGGTCACTCAATCAGTTATTAAAAGCTACAATTAAGTAACTCAATTAAAGTTTTAGTTACGATCAGATCATCCATCCGCTAAAATACATCGTTTAAGGGAATTTAATTATTTTCAAGTATTAAGGTCTCTTACAAAGCTTATTCGATTGTTATGAAATGATTATAAAATATTTGAGGGGAAATCGAGAAGTATTTCTAAGCTATCCACAACTTAAGGTATATGTACTACACTAAGGAGTATGGGTACTAAAATAGGGTATAGGTACTACGCTATATGAGTACAAGTACTAAGTTATATAAGTACAGGTACTAGAATAAGTGGGTGAGATTGTTCTCGAGTTTCTCAATTTGATGCTTAATAAGGCAGTTCAAGAGAGATATCTCTCGAGTTTCTCAATTGGGCGAGGAAGTAGTCCTTTGTGCGTATCTATAATTTGCCGATGAGTTGATGACCTTTTACGGTAGCATCTCAAGGTCAAATCCTGAATGTAAAGAGAGTGTTGAGAGTTTTTGAATTGGCATCAGGTTTGAGGCTTAATCTGAAAAAAGCAAGTTGTTTGGGAATAATGTTGATGATGCTTGCTTATCTAGGTGGGCAGCGTCTTCTGGTTGCTCGATTGGTTCGTTCCCTGCGGAATATTTGGGATTACCCCTCGGGCCAAAAATGAATTCAAAAGCTTTGTGGGAACCTGTCATTAACAAATTGTCATCAAAATTAGCAAGCTGGAAAGCCAAATCGATGCCTTTGGGTGGAAGGTTGACGCCTATTAAGTCCGTTCTGTCAAGTTTACTATTGTACTATGTTTCTATATTCAGAATGCCTGAATCGGTCCTTCGTACCCTCAACAGCCTCATATCTAATTTCTTCTAGGGTGGTTCTCCTGACTCAAAAAAAATCACTAGGTAAAGTGGACCTCTATCTTCAAGGGTGACCTTGGTGTTGCTGACTTGGATCTTAAAAATAGGCCTCTTCTTGACAAATGGGTATAGATGATCACGATAACCTTTGGAGACGAGTTCTTCTAAGCAAGGTAAATTCGGGACAATAGGGGGCTTATCGCTCCTGCTCCTAATTCAAGAACTTGCTCTTCGATATGGAATGGTATAGCCAAGTCCTATTATGCAAATGATGAAATGGGGTCTTGTATCTGACAGAATTTGTTGCTACAGGCAGGGGACGATAAGTCCATCTTCTTCTGGTCTGATATTTGGGTGGGTGAACTCCCTCTGAAAGTGCGATTTCCTCGCATTTTTGCTCTCTCCATTAACAAAGGTGGGGTGGTTGTTGACTTTGGATGTGGACTGCTGAAGAAGTTTAAATCTATCTCCCTTGGTAAATATTGTCTTGTATGGAAGGGGTCAGGAAATGGAGTATTTTTGGTGAAATCCTTCAGTCTACGGTGAATATCATTCCTTGGGAAAAACTGGTGTAGAATGGGTTGACGCCTCCTAAAGTGGAAATTTTTATATGGTTATCTATTAAGAAACGCATCCCAGTAAGAATGAAATTATTAAAGAGAGGAGTTTCAAATATTGCTAGTCACCTTTGCCCTTATGAAACAGTTGGGCACTTATTCTTCTCATGTGATGTTACTTGGAGAATTTGGGCAAAAGTGTATGCCTTCTGGGATATTTCAACGGTCATGAATCAGGATCCTCTATCAACCCTATTGTCTTGGCACCAAGCAAGGGAAAAATACTCATCCAGATCTATTTGGCTCTTTACCCCCCGGCTATCATATGGAAAATCTGGTTGTTTCGGAATGATGCTATCTTTAAAAGCTCTCCCTGCATATGGAAAACTTGGTAAAACTTCGCTTTTCAACATAGTTTAAAAGCATATATCCTGGAATTTCAATGCCCGCTAATGATATATTCGAAGACCCTTCCAACGTGGACAAATGTGCACTAGATGGTTGCAAACCCAAAGGTAATAATCGTTGGCTTCCCCCTAAAGACTTTTTAAAGTTCAATGTTGATGGGGCTGTACCACTTAATGGTCACGTTGGAGGGATTAAGGGCTTATTACGGGACGAAGATGGTAATACCTTGTATAAGTTATCTTTTTGTTTAGGACTGGGGCCTCTAATCTTGGCTGAGATCAGATCAATTGAGCACACTTTAAGAGCATTCTGTAAGTCCAATTGGTAGTCGAAGTTTCGTAGGGCTAGTTAAGGAGATTGTCGAGCTATCTCAATGTAACGACCTGGATTTCTCGAGTCAACAATGGACGTTGACCCGGGTCTTGGACCAATACGTCGGGCTGAGATGTTGGGCCATTATGGGCTTCCATGCGTTGTTGGGCTTGCTTAGTGGTTTGGGCTTGGCTTATGTTGGGTTTTGAGGAAGGGCATTATGGTAAAACCATAAATGGGGGACAAAGGCTGGTAGAGCCTTAACATTTTCTGCAGAAAAGGGAGGTGATGATATCGCCTTGGCTCCCTTGTCCTTCTCTCCTAAAAACCCTCTCATTTCTCCTACCCAAGAACCAAAAGAAAAGATGAAAGCTTGAGGTTGAAGAGTGTGAATCTCGGATTGGTGATCAAGGGTGATTTGATCAGCAAGCAAAGATCTATCTTTGAAGGTAAATATCTTCTGGTTTGGTGGAAGTTGGGTTTGAAGCTTGGAGCAAGGAAGAAGAGGTGGAAGAAGCTTGGTTGTTGCCTTAGCTCGTGAATCCTTGCTAAAGGTCAGTACATCTCTGACTCCTACGTTTCATGAGCCTCATAAGATGATTGCCTTGCTTGGTTTTATGTTTATGGGCTGCTTAGTTAGGGTTCTTGAGCCTTAAACCCCTCTAATGGTAAATCACGTTTTGGGAGTTGATAATGGGTAAAACTGGTAGGAAACCACCTAATATACTCCAAGTAACTTGTAGGAAAGATTTGAGACTTAATCATAGGGGTTAAGGGTGGGATTGGTGTAATCCCGAGCTTTAGGTTCGAAATCTAGGCTCTAGTACCGGTACGGGGTGGCTGCGTACCGGTACTCCTTTGTATATTAAGGGACAATGTGTGAGGGGAGTATTGGTACGCCTCCCCGTGTATCGGTACCCCTTACTTAGATGGAAATCCAGTAGCGCTTAGGCGTACCGGTACGCAAGGGGAGTATCGGTACGCATTATTACACACTGTTACATTGCCTGGAAAGGCTTTGAGTATCGGTATGGTGCGTAGCGTATCGGTACGTCCTTAGGATGAACTCTTTCGAATCTAGTAGGGGTACCGGTAACCATTAGGGAGTACCGGTACGCGATGTTGATTGCCTAGGAGAGGCTTAGCGTACCGGTACGCAAAGGGTGGAGTACTGGTACAGGCTTGGATCGGTATGGGTCGATCCTAGTACCAATACGGGGTAAGAGCGTATTAGTGCAACTTGTGGTCAAATTATTACGAACCTAGATGGGGTATCAGTACTCATGGGGGAGTATCAATACCAAGAGGGCGATATCGATATTCGCTCTGGAGTACCGATACATGCTGGGCAATTTGCCTAAGAAAGTTGAGTTCGCATTCAGGGGTTTTATAATTCGTGGTAAAGGGCCCGATAGGTCCCTAAAGGTATAAAACAAACTCTAAAATTGAGAAACCGAGGTTAGCAACCCGTCTGAGGATTAATGACGAATGGCTTGGTAATTTATGAGTGAATCGCTTGTTTAATCACCCAAAGGGATCCGTGGTGGATCGGTTAATGCTATGTGGTAGCTTGGGGTCCTTGCTGTGTGCTAAAGGGACGCCCATGTAGGCTGGTTTTCGTAAGTAATGAGATAGCTTAACGAGAAAGGCGTAAATGAATCCTAAAGACAGATATTAGATAGTGTAACAAACGAGTCATGCCTTGGGGCATTGGTAATGGTTGGCAGGATGCCTTTTATCTCTCGGTGAGTTATGTTGATGCTCGGGGGAGCATGTGATATCATATGAGTCTTGGTTAGGAATCTGGATGTCCTACAGTCAGTGCAAGGGCACTCATATAAGGGGAAGGGTACTCCGGGCTATGTGATCGAGTATATCCGACGTATCCATGGGCTATGTGATCTGGATGCGGTCTGAAACCTATCATTGGGCTATATGATTAGGATATGGAAATACAACTAGAAGGGCTATGTGATTTCGAGTAACTCGATGGGCTATGTGATCTCGAGTAATTCTGTTCGGCTATATGATCGCAGGATAAGACTACTTGTGGCTATTGTGATTCAAGTATGTCTAGGACGTATCTGTGGCTATAGTGATCCAGATATGATCCTAACCCGATGGCTATGTGATCACGAGTAACCCGACGACTAGTGAGTACGGGAAAAATAGTAGGGTTTCGTTGGTCATTAGAGAATGTATGTTATTTACGTTGTTGTATGGATAAACGATGTTGACTAGTTACCTTTGGGCTATGTGATCAGGGTAGGGTTGTTACTCGATGGGCTATGTGATCTCGGGTACGGGTTGTATTACCCTTGGGCTTTGTGATCAGGGTATGAGATGTAACTCGATGGCTTTGTGATCTCGGGTATAGGCTAGATAACCCTTGGGCTATGTGATAAGGGTACATGAATCGTAACTCTTTGGTCGGTGGAACCTCGCGTCTGGTAAGCCTGAGATGGCTTGGTAGACTTCTTACATAATAGTGGTATCTTGAGACAGTGGTAAGCTCTAGCTAGGATTAGCTAGAAGATGATCCTTAGATGTGGAGAAGCCTTTCTGTGCACTCTTAATTATATTATCATGCATGATTGTTTTATGATATTCATGAATTGTGGTAGAGTAGAAATGTACCACTGAACTTTGTTAGCTCAGCGTACGAAATTATGGTTTCTTCCGTGCGTAGGTTGAAAGATTGCGTTTGGAGTAGCACATCGAGGAGGATTTCCTAGCATCGAGCCAGTTTCAGAGTACAATACTTGATGTTTAGTTTGGACTGATTGTATTTATAGGACCTTACCACAGTCGAGTCTGTATTTTATTTTGATTTACTGTTATTTGGTCAAACGGTGTATTTTAATTGGAATATATATTTTGGAAACCCTATTAATCTTATTATCTATGTGGATCTTATGGAAATGGATGGTTTTGACTTGTGGTTTTAAATAAGAAATTTTGATGGGTCAGTTTTGGGTGACCCGTAAGTGATGCTTTGGATCTGGACGGGTTCGGGGTGTTACATTTGGTATCAGAGACTAGGTTTAGTCGATTCTAGGAAACCCTGGTGTTGTAGAGGTCATGGTAATGTGTCTAGTGAATACAAGTCCCTAAAGTTAAGTGTACTTTATAAGACTGGGGATCCTAGTGTGTCACCTTGTTTGTTGTATTTCAGAAAAGGATTGATGAAATGTGGAACCGGTAGTGGAGAGGCGGGTTACTTTTGTGACCTTACCTATGCCCTTTTGCTTGTGGTGCAAGCTATCCGGAGGCAATCTGAGACGCCTCGCCAGACCCATGTAGAGAGGCTTCATCATTTTGGACCTAAGAGTTTCGAAGGCTTGGGTGAGGATGACCCGATCAAGGCTGATCAGTGGTTGCGCGACACATAAAGAATCTTGAGACAGATGAAGGGAAGCCCAAAAGATAATATTGATTGTATTGTTTCCCTTCTGAAGGGCAATGCACACGAGTGGTGGGAGACCGTAGAGTTGCGCCTAAGCTAGAGCGACCGACATAGGACATCTTTGTGGATGAGTTCCGAAAGAAGTACATCAGTGAGGTATACATGGATGAGATGAGGGACCAATTTCTTCATCTAGTTCAGGGAGATCGAACGATGTTTGCATATGAGCTAGAGTTTTTGCGTTTGAGCCGTTATGCCCAGAGTTTGTTGTGACGGAAGAGTAGAGGTGCAAGAGGTTCAGACAAGGCCTGAATATTGACCTTTAGTTGCATGTGACAGCAGGTCCGCTTGGGATATTCTCCGAGTTGGCCAATAGTGCGAAGGCAGTTGAGCGGCTTTAGAGTTTAGCATCTAATCAGTTCGAAGATTCTAGAGGTCGTGATGCGGAGACCCTGAATATCATGAATCATCCTCCCTATCTGCACGAGAGGTTTTATGCTTCGAGGAGTTTGAAGAGAGTTGCTTCAGACCAGTCGCTGAGAGATTGCTTAGGATCTAGATTGAGGGTTCGTAGAGGCTCTTTGTTTTCTACGCCAGAAGGGAGTGTTGATGGTTTTGTTGGAGCACCACTACCACCGACATGAGATCTACCGCCAGGGTTAGCGCGCGAGGCGTTGCTAGGCAGTCTGCAGCTCAGATTAGTGTTGACAGCGTTGCAACCGAAAATTTGGCAAGTAAATAAGTTTGTGTTGGTTTTAGCTATTGTGTTAGCCGTTTAGCTCTTCGGTTGTGTAATAGACCGGTTCTTATGTTATGCATCTCGGTAAATATTGGGTTTGTTATTGCTTTAGGTGGAAAATAGAATTGCATCATTTGCTAGATAAGGTTTTATTATAGATGGTCGTTGAGAGAGCAAATGAGTCGTAGGTTGCGTGTGAGAAGCGGTGAAGTTTAGATTGCTTGAATCAAGTTGTTAGTGTTGGTTGTATAGGATCTTAACCTCTCTAAGGCAGACATTGTGCTCCGTAGCGCTAGCTCAAGGAAGGTTCTACATGTTGCTAGGTGTTTTTAGCTTGCCTTGTAGACGCGAAAGTTGAGAGTTCCTAGTCTTAGTGTTGTGGGTGTTGTCAGGGTAAGGGGGTACCCTCAGTGAGTGAGCAATCTTACAGGTTGATTGTGGTTTAGAACCGCGATAAAGGTGAGGTTGAGTTCGTTATTAATGTCCATCGCTTCGTGGCATGGTACTTAACGGACTCTTTGTTGGAGGCACACTCGTGCCAGCGACCAACTGGGTGTCGATGCCAAGTGCTTTGCCGAGATCGTGTCTGTGTGTAAGTAGCTTGTATGGCGGCTGTTAAGTGTTCAAAAGTACTATTTTTATTACCCTTTTTATTCATATTATTGCTAGACTTAGGCTCATATTAGTTGCATTATTAGCCATTCATGCATGTTTGTATCGTTTCCTTGGTGGACAAGCTTGATTTCATATTTTGCTTAATTTTGTGGAAAAATATACTGCTTTGGTGTGTTTTGTGTGTGTGTGCAGAATCACTTGCCAAAGCAAGGCTGGAACCAGTTGCCAGGGCAATGCGTGAAGGAGATGCCGATCTAGTTGCTAGGGCAATGCATGAAGGAGATGCCGAGCTAGTTGTCAGGGCAATTTTCGATAAGGGATAAGATGATATGGTAGTTGAAATTGATGACTAAATAAGCCCAAGATGACGTGGAGCAAAGTTAAATCCTAAAGGAGTTTGATTTCTATGAAGAGGTTAAAGATAAATTAAATCCCAAGAAGATATGAGAAGTTCTAGAAGGAATTTAAATATAATAAAGAATTATATTCTTTAAAGATATTTAATTCTAGCTTAACTTCCTCCTCAAAAAAGACATTGACCTAGCCCTATAAATTGAGGACCAAGCCGTCAACTCTATGAGGGAGGGAGGAGAGAAATTTTGACAAAGAAGGGAGATGAGAGATTTCGACAAGATCAGAGGGGGAGATTTCAACAAAAAGGCTTCAACCATTATTCATCTTTTTCTTCTTTGTTCAATTAGGTTTATGTTAGGAATTCTTGGTTTTGTGTTTCTTTGGAACCTAGCCATGAACTTAATCTATTTGGCTAAGGTTATTGTGTTTTGTGGTTGTGAGAAACAAATGGATTTTGTTTAGGTAATAAGAGTTTGCACTTTCAATTCAAGGTTTACTCATTCTTGGTTTTTATTCTTGTTTGCGATTGAATTGGGAGATGATCTCGTAACTTCATCTATTTATCTAATATCATGAGAGTTAGATTCAAGAAAAGAATGAGTATGGTCTTTATTCAATCTATTGATGGTGAAGATTAATCCTGCTTAGGAATAAGTTAAGGATTTCAACGGCTAAGAGGAGCACAAGATTGGTTGTTGTTCACCCTTGATTCACGTAGGGATGTATTATCAAGGCATGCACAAATAGCTAGAGTTTCGACTTAGGGATAAGAAGAAACCATTGAAGAACGCTCTGCCGAGCCTTGAAGTTGCTGCCCAGCCGCCCAAGTAGTTGCCCAGCTAGTTGCCCAGGCAACCGTCGATTAGTTGCCAAGGCAACCCCGCTGTGCAAGTTGCCACGGCAACTGAGTTGCCCTTGCACTCTTTTACCAAGACGATCCAATCGGCTATCACACCTCAACTCACGATAACCTGACCTATTCTCTCTCATTTAATTACATATTCTTTTACTTATTTGCTTTCTAGTTTAGTTGTTAGTTAAACTCCTACAATCTTCTACTTGTGTTTTTTCTTTTACTTTTTACAGTGCAAGAGATTAAATTCTTAAAGTGGCACCAATCCTTGTGGAGACGATATCTTTTATACTATAACTTGCGACGTGTACACTTGCACTATTGCGGAGCACTTATTACGCGCAACAAGTTTTTGGCGCCATTACCGGGGATTGGCAATATCAACTTTGTTTTTATTTTCTCACACTTTTTATTTTTCTTGTTTAAGATTCAAAGGGCTAACAAACTTTGGTTTTGCATTGGTATATGACCAGGGCGAGACCAATTACATCAGAATATCCCTTTGATCCAAAAATCGAACGAACTTTGCAAAGACTCAGAAAAAGGTAAAAGTATGACAAAGTTGATGGTAAAGTGCACAACAAAGACGATGGTAAAATGAAGAAAAATAAGCACTAAAAAGAACATAAAATTTTGGTGACACGATAAAATCCAAATAAAAAAAAATCGTGGGACACTAGTCCAGTGAAAATTTGTATTTCACTTGCAAGTAGGGTTACAAACGAAATCTCATCCAATTAGAATAATTTACAATTCTCACAACAAAAGTGACTTTTTCTCTTTCACTATCTCTTACTCGGAAAAATGTTTCTCTCAAAACTAGTGTTGTTCTATTCTTCTCTCTTTTTAGAACCTTCTAAAAGTCACCTATTTATAGTAGAACAATATGCACCCTAATTTCCAAAGGGATGCACCCACCGGTTCACAATGATCAACACTTAACTTTAGGAAATGACCTTATTGTTATAACAAAAAAAGTTGCATTTAATTTCCTAAAAGTATCATACTTGATTTTGGAGCAGATATCTCTAATACTTTTCATACTTGATTTTTTTTTTTGTCAAGACTTATTTAACAAACAATGAATATGTTGAAAAAGTAATGGAGCTCGTTAAAAGCTTGAGTAGCTAACTTCACCTAATTTCATGTATAAACGTCCAACATGATGTTGGGATTAACTAATTAATTACACATTACACGTGACATGTCTCTCAACCAACATTTATTTAACGATAAGAACTTGACCTAAACTTTTACCATGAATCCAATAATTAGAATTTATTTGGGTTATATTTATTACGCGAGAAATCCAAGTTTTGATTGTCAACAAATTACAAGCTTCTTCAATTCCTTTTTATGTCTAAATCAGAAACCCTTTTTTTAACTCATTAGAGCATAAATCAATTTATATATTATAATTCCAATTTATTTTTTTTATTTCTTTTGTTTGGTTTATAATAGCTAAGAGGAAAGACTAAACTCAAGATTATGGTTACACGAGAGCTTACGCTGGTATAATTAGATGGAGAGTAGAGGTTTTGAAAAAGTCAATGTTTATATTTTTAAGAGTTAAGAGAGACTTAAAAATTAAAGAATTAAACAAAGTAATGTTGAAAATATAGTGCTGATTGATTTGTAGGGAAGTAGATGATGGAACTTCACCTATACATTTTGGCAGCATTAATTCCATAAAATGGGGTCCGGTCTCTCTCTCTCTTACAAACCAAACGCTTTAGAGTTTACGCCACGTTTCACATCTCAATTCAAAGAAGGTTTATATTGCCTTATTTTATATTAATTTAAATATCATTATAAAAATATAATATATTTTTATTTAATAAAAATTATACAGACTATTAGGTTTGATAATATGAAGTACTCTTAAAATAATTATAATATAGTATATATTCTTTGGCAAAACATATATATTGCAAATAAAGCGATTTGAACTAAGATTTTATATGATAAACATCATCTGTTTATCCATTGGAACCACTTGTTAGGTTACGTTTAATATATTTTAAAATGTTGAATGCAATGAGTTTACTATCAATCCATTTATCATTGTGATACCCACCAAAGCACCGTTAAATAGGACTTTATGGCACTACATTCACAAATCCAGTTATAAGTTAAAAAATTAATATATTTTCATTTTAAAAAATAAAATAAAATAACTATTAACATAGAATAAATTATATAATTACAGTTAGAATAATATATTTTCTCAATGTATTAATTATTAAAAATTTAAATTTACTTGTTAAAAATATATGATTTTTTTGAACAATGATATTTAGATTTTATTAAACACCATAAAAAATATTATAAATATCATGCATCAAAAAAAAGAAAAAGTACTAACATTTGCGTAAAGTACACTATTGGTCACCGAACTTTTAGGACACGTTCTTTTAGTCATCGAATTTTTAAAAATTTTATTGGGGTCACCTAACTTTTAGTCCGCTTTTATTTTGGTCTTTCTCGTTAACTTCCGTTAAAAATTGGCATATTAACTTTATTTCTTCTTCCATTTTCTTCTTCTTTTCTTGCTATGTTTTTCACCCGTAACTGGTTAAGTGAATTAGAAACAAATCACGATGCTTTCTTCTTTAAGAATTCCATTAAAACCATCATCACCATTGTTACAGCGCTGAATCTTATAATTGAGATGCAATTAAATGAATTAAGTATCTAATCAGTGGAAGAATTTATACTTCATTCTTTCTTACAATCACTTACTTTTCCTTCAGAAAATGAAATAACAGACTCAGTCCCGGAACTTAATATTATTGTCCTCAGCTCCCAATTCCCATTTGAAAGTTGAAACCAAGACTGAATCTTCTAGAACGGAAAAGATTAATCAACTCAGTAGCAGAGCAAGAGATTTACCATAAACACAGCAAAGGTTACCTAAACCGGAAGCCAGAGGTTACCTTTTTTGTAGCATATGAAGTTATATCACTCTGCCTGCTTTCAATGTTAGACCTTTCGCAACTAAGTTTAATTCTTTGCTGCATGAAATTCAACTTAGCTTATGCCCATAGTCAGTTGTAGTTTAATTCTAATTTAGTTTCAATTTTATGTTTGAGTTTTACTAGAATGATACATACACACACATAACGAACATATATGCTATTTTTTAAAACCTAATTTAGTTTACTACTTGATACATGTTTGATTATCTTTTGCATGTTATGGATGGCTATGTTGTGTTGTGTGTTCTTTTTACTGAATTTATTTTTCTAATCTGGGTTGAATTTTCCACAGGAAATGATAAAGGTTACTATACATCTGAAACTGCATCGAAGACTGCTCAAACAGTGAAGGTTTAGCCTATTGAAGTCCCTGCTATTCCTGCAGATGAATTAAAAGAAATCACAGATAGCTATGGCACCAATGCTTTGATTGGAGAAGGTTCGTATGGTCAAGTTTATTATAGAGTTCTTAGAAGTGAGCAGGACTGCATCAATCAAAAAGTTAGATGCCAGCAAGCAGCCTGATGATGAGTTTTTAGCCCAGTTACAGTTGTCAGCTAAAATTCTTTGCATTTATCATATCTGATGTAATTTTAGAATTTCAAATTTATATCCATTGATGAATGGATTTTCAAGTTTCCATGGTATCGAGGTTGAAGCAGGAAAACTTTGTTCAATTGCTTGGTTACTGTGTTGATGGGAGCTCTTGTATACATGCATATGAGTTTGCATATGCTTTGTTCGATTGCATATAAGTTGCTGAATCAATCATGAATTGATATTTGTAACCTAAAAGATGGTTAAAGCCTCAACTGGAGGAAAAACACCGTGATTTGTTTTTAATTCACTCAACTAGTTAGGGAGGAAAAACAGAGCAAAGAAAGAAGAAGAAAATAGAGGAAGAAAGAAAGTTAACTTGCCAATTCAGCATTTTTTTAGTGAAAGTTAACCCGGAGAGACCAAAATAAAAGCGGATTAAATGTTGAATGACCTTAATAAAAAATTTAAAAGTTCGATGACCAAAATAAATGTGCCATAAAAGTTTGGTGACCACCGGTGCACTTTACCCTAAGCATTTTGGGGTATGATTCAAATATAAATAACAATTACCAAGCTTGTTCCATGAGCAGGCAGAGTTTTGTTTTTCCCTGAGAATAGATATGGAGAAGTTGATGGGATTGCTGAGAATTCATGTGAAAAGAGGGGTGAATCTTGCTGTCAGAGATGTTGTCAGCAGTGATCCTTACGTTGTTGTGAGGATGGGAAAACAGGTACTTTAGCAGTATATGTTTTGCTTTCTGTGTTTCAGTTTCTTCCTCTTCGGAGCAATTTAGATTCTGGGTTTGGTCTGTTTTTCATAGATTCTGTAAGAGTTCCAGGTTTCCTGATTTACTGATCTGTTGCAGAAATTAAAAACTCGGGTGGTAAAGAAGAATGTAAACCCAGAGTGGAACGACGACTTGACTCTGTCCGTTGCAGACCCAACTCTTCCAGTTAAGCTCGTAAGTTTTTCCCCCACAATTTCAGTATTAGATTTAGACCCAACTTTTTTGCTTGTGGTGATGACTGATGATGTGAATTTTTTGGCAGGCGGTATATGATAGAGATAGGTTCAGTTTCGATGATAAAATGGGGGATGCGGAGTTCGAAATTGGGCCGTTTTTAAATGCTGTAAAGATGCGGCTGCAAGGTCTTCCCGATGGAACCATAATCAGCAGAGTTGAGTCAAACAGGCAGAACTGTCTGTCAGAAGAGAGCTGTATCATCTGGAGCAATGGGAAAGTTGTTCAAGACATGTTCCTGAGGCTCAGAAACGTGGAGACCGGTGAAGTTGAGCTTCAGTTGGAATGGATTGATGTTCCTGGTACTACACCACTACCGTTGCCGGCTTAGGATCTATATTCTGTCCAGAATATGGGTTAATTAAGACAAGATGCATTTATGGTAGATATTGAGTGTCATAAGCTGGCACCATTGGGCAGTTTCCTCTTTGTTCGTATATGCCAAGGAAAAGGATATTACCTGAATTTATCGTCTTTCTTAGTGTTTTGTACTATAGCTTTCCTAAAATTATCGAAGTTACCAAATACAAAGTTTTCTAATAACGCGTTTCGAGACTTCCATTTGAATTTGTAAATTCCAAATGAAAAGATTGAATTTAGATTTGATACAACCAATATCAAATTTAGAATTTGAAATTCTTTTATCTTTGTAAATCAAGACACAATCAAGTTGGTTGTGTCTTTTCTCTTGCAACTGATAGGTACTGCTGCTTGTTGCGTTTTCTGGGTTTTGTAAACTCTTTATTATTAATAATATTCGATATGAACACTCTTTTCTTCCTTCCGCTGTTTAATACCGAATTTCGGCTATGTAGTGGATATGAGAGTATTTTTAACGAAGCTCTAATTCTTATAAAAAAGACACAAATCAAGTTTCTTGAAACAGAACTCGATGCCAGCACATTATTAGCTTAGACCAAAATTGAAAAGAATACAAAACACTTGTGGCGAAAATGGTTAGCATACGGAGAGCGTAAAGTATTTGTATTATTGATGAATATAATTGTTACAATTGAGAAGTATATATAGAATTACAAAGAGACTAAGATAAGGAAAGTCAAAGGTTATCACAAAGTAAGAATAGTTAAGAAAAGTCAAAGGTTTACACAAGGTAAAGTTAGATTGAATAAGATTAGATAATTCAATCTAATCTTTATCTTTGATACGCCCCGCAAGATAGAGGATCCACCGGAGACACCAAACTTGGACTAAAATGAAGGAAGAGATTCTATCCAAGCGGTTTGGTGAGAGTGTCTGCAATTTGAGCTTTGGATGAGATGTGTTAAACAAGATGCTTCATACGAGAATGAAAGACTGGATATTTGCAAACATATGTGGCATTGAGATTGTCAAAAATAAAAATGGCAGTTTGCTTAATGCCATGCAAATTTTCTAACGTAGATGTTGAACCCAAAGTACTTTAGCAATTGAATTTTTCACGGAACGATATTCAGCTTCTTTGGAGGAGCGAGAGGCAGTTTTCTGACGAGATGACTTCCGTGAGATGAGATTACAACCAAGATAAATAGCATATCCAGTAGTGAATTTGCCGTCCATAAAGGATCCACTCCAATTCGCGTCGGCAAATGCAGTGAGATGAAATGAAGATGCTGAGCGAAAAAGAATGCCATGCATAATGTATGTTTTAGATAACAAATGATGCGTTTAACTGCTGTCCATGTGCAAGTGAAGGACCATGCATGTATTGCGACAGACGATTCACGATAAAGACAATATTCGGATGAGTAAGTGTGCGATACTAAAGAAGCCCAAGTAATCATCGATAATTAGAGATATCTAGTGTCATGGATGGGTTAGGTGGAGGTAGTTTGTCAGAAGAAGACATAGGTGTGGAAATTGCCTTGGCATTTTCCATATGAAACTGAGCCAAAATGTCTGAGATGTATTGTGTCTAAGATAGAAACAAACCAGTTGGATCAAAAATAGCCTCAATGCCAAGAAAGTGGCTAAGCAAACCCATATCCTTCAAAGCAAACCTTGTAGATAACAAGTTGGTGAAATGAGAAATAAAGTCACTATTATTACCAGTAAGCACAATATCATCCACGTATACTAGAAAGTACACAATGACTTTCTTTGTATTATAAATGAAGAGTGATGTATAAGCCTTTGATTTCTTGAAACCAAATTGAAAGATAAATTCATAGAGTTCGATATACCATGCCCTCGGTGCTTGCTTTAGCCCATACAAGGCCTTACGTAACCGAAAATTATGAGATGATTTTGTAGAGCCATTTAAGAAGACATTATTAATATCAAGTTGCTTGATGGGGCACGCATGATAGAGTGCATGAATGAAAATAATATGCACCGTAACATGTTTAATCATAGGACTGAATGTCTCAAAATAGTCTTGGCCAGTTTCTTGAGAATACCCTTCCACTACTAATCTGGCTTTGTGTCGATCAACGAAACCATTAGAACAACGTTTCACATGAAACAACCATTTGCACCCTATGACAAATTGCTTAGACTGTGGAACAAGATTTCACGTATGGTTGTGCATCAAGGTAGTAAACTCATTTTTCATGGCTTGTCTCCATAACGGATCTTTTAGAGCTTGAGTAATAGTCTCTGGCTCTTATGTGGAAGGCAAAGAATGAAATGTAGTGGTATTAACAAATGAAAGACCAAAGTACCTTGGATTTGGCTGGTAAAGGCATGGTTGCTGAGAATCCTACCATGGCAACTCAGTTAAGACATCTTGTTGTGGCAGATCAGCCAAGGGAGCTAGCGTAAAAATCGGATTATTAGGTTGTCGTGGTATATTAGGCAAAGAAGCTGGTATTGCAACTGATTTATTATTTTTTCGTGACATAACAGTAAATAGAGGTGTGGAAGGTGATGTCGATGCAGTAGGTAACAATAGTAGAGAAGGATGTCGTGGCACAGTGGATGCACATCGTGTAGCAAAAGAGAAGATGCGAGGAGCAAACCGAACATGGTGAGAGACATAGATTCTGTTAGTGTCCGGCTCCAAGCATTTATAAGCAGACTAAGTCATAGAGTATCCAAGGAAAACATATTAAGCGGACAGTGGCTCAAGTTTAAGATTCAAGTATGGTCGCAACCAAGGAAAGCATAAAGATCCGAATGTTGAAGCTTGTCATAGTTTGGTGCTTGTTGATAACGTATGGAGTATAGCGACATATTATCGAATATAGTTGTTGGTATATGGTTGATGAGATAAACAACCACCTGAAAAGCATGAGGCCAATACTCTATTGGAAGAGATGCAAAGTGAAGTAGAGAAAGACTGTCTTCACTATGTGACGATGTCTTCATTCAACATCCCCGTTGTGTTCAAGAGTATGATGCGGTGAAGTGAAGTGTGAAATACCTTCTAAATTTAGAATAATCAAGAGCTTAACAAACTCACCTCCATTATCAGAGAATAGAGACACAACGGTTTGATTGAAAAAACATTCAACAAGCCTTTTAAACTGAAGAAATATTGCTACAACATCATATTTCTTCTTCATCTAGTATAACCAAATATACTTGGTGAAGTGATCAACAAACACCACATAATATGAATATCCATCATACGACACATGTATAGTACTCCAAAAATTAGAATAAAGTAGTTCATTGGGGCAGAGCTTGGCATAGTATTTTGATTAAAGGGTAATTTACGACTCTTACCAATAAGACATGAAGAAGAATGAAATTTTTTCAAACTAGTTGAGTCATAAGGTATATTACAAGTGCATAATATAGAAGGTAAGACTTTATCTTATGGATGACCAAACTTGTGATGCAGTTGATGCACGGATAAGCAACTGATTAAGTTGACCTGATGAAGAAAAGATCGTGGAGCACAGTAGACACCACCAATTTTATTTCCATGAAGAATATGAGTTCCTGTGGGTTGATCCTTAATAAAAAAATAAGAGTCAAAGAATTCAATAAATACATTATTAGTCTGACATAATTTAAAAGCTGACATAAAGTTTGTATGTAACTGAGGAACACATAAGACATTTGTAAGAGAAAGAGATGTAGTAATTGTGAGAATTGTGCATTGGTCAATGTACTATATAGGTAGAGATTTACCATTACTCAGATGAACTGTATCAGGACTATCGTAAGATGAGAGATTCTGAAGAGACGTAATGATCATTGCGGTGTGAAGTGAGGTACCACTATCAAACATCCAAGGAGTATGACCAGATGATGAACGATCAGTGGCAGTGTTGACAACTAGTGGGTTAGCCCATTAGCTGCTAATAAAAGTTATTGTGAAGAAATCGAACAAGCTTACGATAATCTTGAACAATATTCCCTGACAAATTACAAAACTTACACACAAAATCTTTTCATATGGAATGACTAGATTGAGTAAAAAGACTACAACCACCACCAGAAATTTAATGACCAGAACGACTATCCTTCCCTCGAAAGTAGTTGGTGGAATAACCATGATTCAGATTAGCTTGCTGTGCAAGATTTGTCATGGAAAAAGGTGTAGATTGTTCATATTCTTGAAGAAGTCTCTTATGATCAGTTAAGATCTTATGCAACTCAAGTATTATTGTCAGTTTGTTACGCACACGAAGGGCATCAATTATTGAATGATAGTCATTGTCTAATTGATTGATGATAGAAATCAATATATCTGTATCAGAAATAAGACAATTTACTAAGGAAATATCGGAGGAAATATCTCGCATGTCTTTCATGTAATCGAAGATAGACACGGAACCACATGAATTCTGAGCCATCATGGATTTGAGAGCAAGAATGTGACCAAGAGATGCTCAGACATAACTTGCAACCAGAGTATCTCATATGGTTTTAACGGTATCAGCATATGAAATGAGGGGTTGAACTAGATCATCACAATTGCCAAAAAATGCACTAATTAGTATTTGATCCCGATGATACCTTTGCAAATATTTAGGATTAGCAATTTTTGTTGTGGTATCGGTAAATTGAGATAGGTAAGGCTACGATCCATTAATATAATATATTAGCCCAAAACCAATGAGAGTGACCTCCACTTGTCGATACCAAATAGGAAAGTTGGCAGACGTAAATTTGATTGGAAAGTTTCTTGGTGCACTGAGATGCACAAGATTGTTGGTGGTAGAAGACGAAGTCATGAGAGGATATCCGGTTTGAAGAAGAGTGGAAGGAAAAAATTTTGAGTTAAGAAATTCTACTTGGCTTTGATTACCATGTAAAGTATTTTTATTATTGATGAATATAATTGTTACAATTGATAAATATATATAATATTACAATGAGAGTAAGATAAGGATAGTCAAAGGTTTACACAAGGTAAGAATAGTTAAGGAAAGTCAAAGGTTTACACAAGGTAAAATTAGATTGAATAAGATTAGATAATCTAATCTTTATCTTTGATAGAGATGACTCATCAATGTCCACCATATAGGGGTGTAAAAATAGATTTTTAATTAGAAATTTGACTGAAACGACACAAGTCTGAACTGGTTGCGACCCGTAGTGGTGATGATTCAAACTCGATTAATTCTGACATGATGTGGACCCAAACCCGAGTTAGACCTAATAATTTTGGATTTGAATCTAACATGCACCTGACATGAGAAAAACTCGAACCCGAATTGAACACGATAATATGTTAACTGAACCCGACCTGATATGAACTCAAACCCAAAATCAACCTGGTAAATATCTGATATAACCCAACTTGAAATGTCTCGAGATATGATTTTACTCGACTTATTGTTGACCTTGATTGTTGTGACATGGCATGTTAATTGACCTGACCTGTAAATTAGTAGAGTAAGTGGTACATTTTGTATTTAGTTTAACTCCCCAAACTCTTAATTGTTTAGAGTGAAATTACCTACCAAATCAAAAATTCAATTTTTTTTACATATTAAAACTTTTAATTGTTTGGGAGGAAAATTACCCACCTGACCTCATTTTTTTAGTTTTTTCATTTGCCTTAAATCCTATAACCCAATTTCTAAAACCTATAAGCCTAACAGGGATGGACCGATGGGGTGCTGATATGGGCAGTCACACCCCCTGACATAAAATCATACGTCCGTCCCTGAGCCTAAACCCTATACTCTAAACTTAAACCTCAAACTATATACATCTAAAAACATATTATAATCATCATCATTGTTATTATCATTAAAACTAAAAATGTTGTTGTTGTTATTAAGTTATTATGATTTAAAAATTAATATAACTTTTTCTTGTTTACTTGTTATTGTTGTTAGTGTTATTATTATTAAAAGAAAAAATATTATTTATTATTAAAGTAAGATACAAATTTACAAATTATGAAAATATTAAAATTAAATCTGAAACTATCAAAATTTTTAAACTTATTATATATAATAAATATTAAATTACATCTAATAAAATTACCATAAATTATGCATATAGGCAACTCGGTGCTATACACATAGAAGATGCATCTCGATGCTCTAGGCAGTTATAAGAGCAACTCAATGTTTAGTGCGAAGGTGCAATGCTTAGCAACATCGTCTAAGGCTCCTAATTGGTTCAATTAGATTTTAACAGATTTAGAGTTTCTTGTTTACTTATTTTTATATAGGGTAAAAAAACATTTGGGCATTTAGGCTTGGGAGAGAAATTATTCTCCCAATTCAAAATTTAATTTCTCAAAAAAAAAATCATATATCCTAAATTTTAGAGCATAATATCCTAAACTTTATACGATAAGTTTTTCTAAAACAAATAAAAGAATGTCTTGTTAAAAACTCATTTCACAACCAAATCGTACTGAAGTACACATCGAACAATGGAAGGAGAAAAAAAGTGCATCATATATAATTAAATATTATCACAACAAGTTAATAACATATCCACACTACAAAAACCAGAATATAAGAAAAACAAAGTCAAACCGAGACCATGAAAAACTACGAACATCGCAAATTGCAATAAAATAACTTAACTTAAGTTGATATCAGAATGTCATGACCTTAATCTAATACTCGAAATAACCTGACTTGAAGTTCATATGTACCCGATTAAGACCCGACCTGAAGTTCACACGAAATTAATAGTACCCGACCCGAATTTTATCTGAAACTAACATGGTTCGATCTAAACTTAATACAATATTTGGAATGACCAGACCTGAAGTCTATCAGAACTCAAACTAACCTGATAATTAACCGCTCGAACCCAAACTGTTTTGATCCGAGCTTGATATTGACTCGACTCGAACCTGAATTGAGTTTGAGTTAGAATCAACATAACAGTGACCCGAACCCAACCTGAATCATTAATTTAACCAAACATAACTTGAATCTAATATAACTCAACCTAATTTAATTCGACCTGAAATCCATCCTACTGCCACAATAGTTACAATCACCAAGACAAAAAAAATAATATTACTATGACTCAACAGTGCCTAAAAAAGTGTGATAATGTTGACATTAAGAATACTCTGGAAATTTCATCATGATCAGAAGAATGCTTTGATATGAAGGGAATTAGGGTAAACTACATTGTAGGACACTTAATTATTAGTAAAGTTACAATTTGATCATTTAATTATTATAAGTTACAATTGGGTCACTCTATTAAAAGTTTAGTTAGAAGCAACTTGACTCAACAGTGCCTAAAATTAAACTCATTAAAATTTATTTAAAATTATTTTTAATAAATCCCAACGTCATTCACTGTAATAACCTCACATTTCCTGGCCTCCGTATCAATAGAAGCAACATGGGGTCCAACCAGTGGTACCCAATCATCTTTTCAGAACCAAACCAATGAACCATATCCTACGGACGAAATGATATTGATACGAAAATCCTCCAAAACCTTGGACAATGATCTCCATAAGGTTGAGCAATTGACAAGGGCACAACTCCCCCACCTCACCTTTTACTTTTGTTTTATATCGATACAAAGTTCTGATATATACTTGTGACATGAGAGAGTTGAGACTTGATTGATTTGACATGATCTGAATTTTACCCGAAACTAATATAATTTAACTTGATCTTGATTTAAATTCGACGTAACTTGACCTGATACTCGGAATGATCCGAACCAAATTCCATTTGAACCCGAATTAACATACTCGAATCCAAACCGTTTTGTCTCGAACCTAATATTAACTCAACCGAATCCGAACTGAGTTGGGATCAACCGACGTTGACCCAGACCCGAGTCGACTCGACCCTGTTCCAAATTAAGTCGAATCATTGACTTGACCCGACATAACTGGAACTCGTTGACTCAACTTGAAACTCATCCTAGTACCTAATTTTACATCCTAATGACGATGGTTTTAAGGTAAAAGGTAGCATTGGAATTCTCTTGTAGTGGGAAGCATGTGTCCCCTCAAATAAACAACTATAAGACCCACATTCAGAAATATTGGTTTCATACATCCTAACGCAAAGTCCATATTGTACTGACATTGTTAAAAACATATGAAGTAGTATATCTTCAATGATTTCTCTCTACCATTTTTTCATTCAAAGGCAATTATTATCATCAGAAGATTCAGCTTTGAACAACCTAGGTTCATATTCAACTTTCATGGGAGGTGGTTCTAGTTTACCCCATTGAATGTACTCATAAATGCACGCAGAAGCAAGGAAGAGGGTACCCTTTCCCATTAATGCTTGGTATAAATGAAGCCAACACCATACTGTTTGCTTTCATACATGATTTTTCATATTTTCAAAATGAGAAAACAAAGACCCAAATAAAAAAGTGGTTGAACCAACAACTAGTTGGTCAAACGGGATGAGGTGCTAGATCCCTTAAGCAAGGTTAGAAGTTTGAGTTCTAACGATGTGAATAAAGAAAACTGGGTTGGGAGGATCATCCCATATTGGACCTCTGTAAAACTCGATCCGGATTAATCGACTAATAAGTTAGATAGCGGTGATAAAATAAAAGGAGTTTGAAGCTTCAATAAGAACTTTATAATCACCCCCTTTTGTAATCGGACCCAAGGAGGATGCGCAATAACACCTTTAGCTACCGTTTGTGATGAAACGATTAAGGAAAGGACTGAATATATGGTAAGAGATTAACAATCCATGTTCAGAAAACAACTCAGATTACTTTTTTGAATTTTTATTTTTTATGTATTTTTAAAGAAGGGCAGGAAAATTATAAAGTTATAAATGTATATACTAAAAACAAGTAATTTTACCTTTTTTATGAATGTCAGGTCAGCAACTAATAGAAAATTGCATGGTAGTGAGCGAAAAGACTAAAAATTTAAGTAAAAAACAATATAGGGATTTACTAGTGTAAAATTAAAACGTGAAGACTAGATATTAAATTTTGAAAAATATAAGGACCCTTACAAATGTAAAACAATTTTGTTCTTTCACTTAGAATTCTCACCGGTTCAGTTTTTATAATGACAATGATTAAAGCCGTGAGCCGTCTGAAGTATGAACCACTTTTGATTTTGGACCGCTAACCAAAGTAAAAGTATTGAGCATAAGTGTTACTACAACATTGTCTCTAAAAAACCAAAGCTATCGCTTTCTCATGCACATTCACAACGACCGTAAACCAAAAACCCGCTTTTCAAATTAGTTTTTAGAGCTAAAAGTTAGGGTTTGTTTGGTTGTATTTGGAGGACTAAATTAACTTTTTTACTTAAAAAATTCCAAAAATAATGGAAAACACTCAAAAGTTTAGTTTCTAAACCTTGGTTTGCCCACAACAGCTAAAAACAGAGCCTTAGTTTGAGATCAAAAGAATGAAAAACAGGTAGCTTTTCAGACCAAAATTGTTTTTCAGCTTAGTTTGAAAAGTGCTTTTCAAAAGCTAAAATTTTTAGTTTTTTACTTTTTCAAAAAGCACTTTTAAGTAAATTTACTTATATATTCTCGTTTATATCACCAATCTTTTTATATTTTCAAAAAAATGTTTAAATAGATATTTTATCTACTTAAAAACACTTTTTGACAGCAATATCAAACACTCCTATTTTATACTAAATAATTCAAAAGCACTTTCTCACCATATTTTCTAAAAGCAATGCCAAATTGACCCCTGTACGTAGCATTAAGGGGTCACCACTAAGTGGTGTCAAAAAGAACTTGCTCCCCCAAATTCTAGGGTTCCCGTTTCCACCAATTTGTGCTAGGTCAGTTGGATTTTGACGGGGATTTGGATTTAAGCTTGGTTTTGGCTCGTTTTCGCTCCTCGCATTTCCTCTGTTTTCTCTCATACGGTTGTGGCCTCGAGAGTGTATGTTTTTTCTACGTGAAAGATTTGACTGGTTTTTTACTTTCATTCTTTTGGTTTCCCTTTCTTCTTCTATTTTCTCTTTGGTTTTTTGGTCGTGATTTTGGTGTGTGGCTCTATTAGAATATGCCCAAAGACCAATCATAAGATGATTGTAAATGACATTTGTTTTACCTTGTTTATTAATACAGATGCATTGCCATTATTATTTTTAGTTATTATTCTGCGTGCATGAATAAACTGAATTATAATAGTCCTTGGAATAATATGGTTATTCTTAAATGTTCTTAGTCGAGTATTGTTGTGGGCTTGGACAACAATAATGCATTAAAACTAATTTGTAGTTGATTGATGAAAAAGTGTTGTCATTGACATGAAGATGTCAAAATCAATATATAAGTATGTGTTAGAGAACGACATACTGGACTGACCCGTTGTGAGCATGTTTCTTGGATTATTATGTGACAATCACAACATTGCTCATAGTGATAACTACATGTACAATCCTCAGACTTGAGATCATCATTATTTCAACATCGCGAGTGACATATTTTGATACAGTCAAACGTGTATCGTAACTGACTACACTATAAAGACTGATATTGGATATGTCACAATCTATGTAGTGGGATATGATTGATCAAGATAGGATTTGTCCCACCTACATAATAGGAGTAATATTGCAGGCCACTTGATTGAGTGAGACTAAAAATGCATGACCATGCTCGAATAAGTTGGTATGAGATATCATAGTTATTCGTTTATAATAGTCTAATCAAGATATCAAGAAATATTAGATGAACTATACAAGTGTGACTATTCCATGACGTGTGTCCAATCTAGATATAAAGGACAAAAGGATGTAATACATGAAAAAGAGTCCATCACGAAGAGATTATGTCGAATCATGATTTCTTGTAACTTATGTGACAACAATATTGTTTATAATATTAGAAATGTTCTAATATTTACTACTAACGTAACAAATAACCTACAGGATCACACTCACGGTTGAAATGAGCATATATTAAATTAATTATATATGTACAAATTTATTGTACACAAATTTAGTTAAATTAATATATATTTGATATATATATATATAATTTAACTACTGGATAAATATTAAAAATTAATTATTGTAATTATAACTCTTTTAATATATAAATAATATAATTCGATTTAAATCAATATATATATATTGAATCCTAATTAGGTTGAATTGAGATTATATATTTAATATATATATATATATATATTGAAATCCTAATTAAAGTTAAATCAGGATCATATATATGGGTAAAACTTTGATACACAGGCTGTGTAAAATTAATTTTACACAAGCATGTGTATTTACACTATAAGAACCCAAATCCTGAATTCCTAACCCTAATCCTAAAAAACTAAACCCTAAACCTTAAACCCTATACGCTAAATTATAAACACTAACCTTAAATTCTAAACCCTACAACTTAAACCCCTAAACCTTAAACCCTAAACTAAAACCCTAATCCCTAAAATTAAAAGGCACGTGTAAAATAAAGTTTACACGGTTTGTATATCAAAGTTTTTTCCTATATATATTTATATATTATTGAAATCCTAATATGAGTTGAATTAGGATTTTCAAAGGCTATATAAAGGCATGATAGATCTAGCAGTCATTAATGTTTTTTTAAAAAAAAACTCTCTAAACTATTTAGAGAGTTTTATATGTTCGTTTCAACTGGTTGAACTAAGTAGAGTTATGAGCATTATCGTTGCGGCTTAAGAATCGACATCGTAAAATCGTGATTGGATATTTATCTTCTCCAAATTTAGAATTCTAGATTTTAAACAAATAATTTTTTACTTTTTATCCCGATTCGTTTTTTGTACATAAATTTCAAGTGATGATCGCCGAATAATTTTTCTGCTACACCATGAGATGTACCGACGTAACACAACATGCTCTTCCCCAGTGAAATGGGTTTTGAAGTTGTTCTTGGTCTGGAGTTCCTTCATCTTTGGTCTCGAGAGCTGTGCTTTCTTGGTTTGCTCGGTTCCGTGGCTGTGACATTCTTGACAGTCTCTTTTGCTTTTTCTTACTGGGAAATGGCTATTGTTTCTTGGAATGTTAGAGGATTAGTTCAATCAGAAACTTTCAGGACTCTAAAACACTTCAATGAAAATATCGACCTAGTGCTGTTTTTCTCAGTGAAACCAAACAGAAAACAAAATTCCTTGAAAAATAAGATCAACATTTAAATTCAAATCCAGTTTTTACGTGCAACCAGCTGGAATCGATGGTAGTTTAGCTTTGTGGTGGACGGAAGATGCTGAAGTATCTATATTGTCAAGTGGTAAAAATCTGATCGACACTTCAATCTCTCTTAACAAGGAAGACGCTTGGTTTTGCTCCTTTGTTTATGGACCCCCACGCAAAGAAGATAAAAATGATTTCTGGGAAATTTTATCCAGTCTAAGAAGAAACTCTAAGGTAATTTGGTGTATTCGAGGGACACTAATATTGTTGCACAGCAAGAAGAAAAGTTAGGAGGCCTACCGTGCGATCCCACCCAAGCTAGGTGCTCCCTGGATTTTATAAACAACACTGGACTCATGGAGCTCCCATTGAAGGAAGGAACCTTCTCCTGGTCTAACCAAAGGAAGGATGAAGACAATATCCTTGAGAAAATCGATAGATGCGTATTCTCTGTCGAATGAAATTCTTTATTTCCTATGTCAATAGGAATAATGGACGTTGTTGTTGGCTTCATGAGGTTCAATCACTATTCTTCTTCAAGGTTCAAAGAAGAAATGGAAGAAAGACTTCAAATTTGAATCGATGTGGCTTCAGGAGGAGTGTAAGGAAAATGTGAAAAGGTCTTGGAATTCAGGTGGAACACGCTCAAACCATCAACACCTTAAATTAAAGAAGACCAGCTTCAACTTATCAAAGTGAAGCTATCGAAAGTATGAGAAGGAAAAACAAAGAACTGAAGAAATTCGAAAACAGATTGCTATTGCTCAGGACTTGCCACTCTAAAGAGAATCTGTGCAAAAAGTAAAAAAATTGAAAGAAGAAATAAATAAGATTCTTGAAGGGGTTGAGAAGTTTTAACACCAAAGAGCTAGAGTCAATTGGTTGAAGTTTGGGGACAAAAAAAAATCATGCCACCACTATCAAAATCGAAGAAACTCCATTTGCAAAATAAAGACCAAAGAAGGTGGGTCGAGGAAGAAGCTGATATTGTCTTTGACATGGAGAAGCATTTCAAGGAACTATTCGCAAAGGATCCCTTGATCGACTTTAACAGTATTTCAAACTGCATTCCAGCTTATATAACTAAGGAAATCAATCAGAAGCTTGGTAAAGAAGTCCAATATGAGAAAATCAAAGCAACTATTTTTAACTTGGGAGCTATGAAAGCTCCTGGGCCGGACGGATTCCCTGAAATGTTCTATCAATCTTATTAGGATCTTGTCAAAGATGATGTTGTGGAAATTATCAGGGAGTTCTTTCCATCAGGGTCTATGCCTAAGGACATCAACAAAACCAACTTTGTCCTCATTCTAAAGATCAAAAACACTATTGAAATGGATAACTTTCGCCTATTCAATTTATGTAACTTCTCTTACAAGGTGATCTCTAAGATTTTGTCCTCTAGACTTGAAGTATTTCTCGATAATGCAAAAGATGGGGTTCTCACAGTGGTGGATTTCTCATGTCTATTTAAGGTAATGATAGACTATTACATCCAGAAATAAGATAAAGATAATAACAAATTTATTTGAATGTTTCAAATCCTGAGGCTATGCTATTATTGAGTTGCAACCGAACAAATTTAATCACACAGTTCATACAAATTCACACATTAACTCTCAAGATATCTTTCAAAAAGAAGTGACAAGTGTTCCTAAACTCGAAACTTAGTTCTCAATCGATACAATGTTACATTCAGTGGATCTGAGATTCGAATTCCAACACCAATAAACGAAGATGGACAATCTTGATGGAACTCAAATGGAAATCAGTAGGTTTTTCATGAGTACAGAGTAAGGGTGTTCATTAAATACTATAACGGTTAGCCTGAAGGTTCTGTTCTTACTGTAATTAGAACACATTATGTTTAGACATTATCATCTCATTGCAGTAAGAACAGAACCTACAGATTAACCGTTGTAGTATTTAGGTTAACCATGAACACCCATAGTTCAGAGGCAGGGAATCATGGTATGTAAATGCAACCAGCTTTTATCAGACCCTCTCTTCCTATTTACACTTCCAATGCCTGAAACTTTATGGTCAAGCCAAGGAAAGGGTGTGGGTGAAAATCAAGTAGACTAAAAAAATGATAGATAAACTTTCACTGACAGTAAAGGTGATCATCATCCTCAAACTCTGAAACTCCTAGCATTGCCAAGGCTAAGTGACTCTTCATCTCACTTTTCGAATGTTGCAATTGAGAGTAACAATCCACAATTCCAGACAGATTGGACTTCTTCTTAATCGAATAAAACGGTTCTTCTTCACCTCTCAATATCAAGATAATTTCATCAATGCTTGGTCTTCGCGATTCTTCGTTGCTCACGCAGGCTGCTGCAGCTTGTATCGTTCGTGCTATTTGAGTCGAATTTTTCAATGTACATTTGAGTTTTGGGTCCAACAATTCTTCAACAGCTGCTATTCCTCTATGCAAGAGAGGTTTTGCCTGGAAATGGGAAGAAACTTCAACATTACAATGAAAAAGTCATATCAGCTAACAACGAAAGAGAGTATCATGATTACGTCCCAAAGCATCGAATCATTGAAGCACAAAAAGCTGAAAACGTAAATGAACTCTAGTAATTTCACAAATTTTCCACAAATTCCATGGAGGACAAAAAAAAAATGAAGTTCCATGATAGAACTGTCTCACCACAAGTGCTTGTTTAAACTTATAAGATGTAAAGGTTAAAGAGCAGGTAGTCATTTAGGGTCTAGGGACCATTGTGAGAAGAAATTCCATTATCAAATGGTCACCCGTCCATAACAGGTTATTTATTTTCAGTACTGTCAATTCCAATGTAAAGACAGAACCCCCTCTTTTGCCTCAAGGGGAGCCATTCTTTCAACTTTCACAAACTCGGTGCAAGGTCAAAATTAGTACAATAACCTACCCATAGGACCAAATTCTCTTCTCCGGGAGGCCGCCTTGCCTCGATTGGTTTCCGTCCAGTTATCAGCTCCAACAAGACAACCCCAAAAGCATAAACATCAGTTTTATCAGATACTTTCCCATGTTGGAAATACTCAGGCGCCAAATACCTACATACCAAAAAATATGAGAAAAACAAAACTTTACTGAGCATTTCATGAAGCAAAATAAAACAAAAAAGGACCATTTAGCTTCTCTAAGAAACTGTTATGACAGCATACCCGAATGTTCCTTTAACAGTTTTGCAGAGGAATGGAATTGAAGGTGCGGATGTCCAAGTTGCTAATCCAAAATCACACAACTGCAACCATTACAATTACAGATATCATATGATCAATTGCAAAACAACGAGACCAGCTTTGATCATTTTTCTACTTAAGAATTGCAGACCAAGATCCTTACCTTGGGTGTTCTCTTGGAAGAAAGAAGAATGTTAGAGGGTTTGATGTCTCTATGAACAACACATCTTTCAGTTCCATTGTGAAGATATGCAACGGCCTCTGCTATTCCTAAGGCGACCTTATACCGAACGAACCACGGAAGAGTTGAAGGTCTTCCTTTTACCCCCTTCTTATCTACAAAATAGCATCCAAAATTCATCACAAATGGAAACAAAATTCCAATGAGAAGACAAAGTGAAAACTTTACCATGAAGATGGCGTTCTAAGCTTCCACCAGAGACAAATTTGTACACCAAAAACAAGCCTTCCTCAGGATCAATGCAAAACCCCAAAAGAGGGACAATATTAGGGTGATGCAAAGAGCTAGCAATCATGAGTTCTCTGCAAAAGGCCTTAGCAGATTCCTTGTCTTCTTTATCCAACCTCTTAATAGCCACAGTTGTCTTCAATAGTCCAACTCTGCCTCTGAAAACAAAGCTCAATGCTCCTCTCCCCAAAACTCTCTCTACACAAAAACAAAACCCCAAACCAGAAACAGAAATTAGAAAAGCAATTGAACACAAGAAAGAAACCAAATCCATTAAGTTCATACCTTTGGAAAAATTTCTGGTAGCACAAACAATTTCACCAAAGTTGAATCTAACCAAAGACTTAGCCACTGGTGAAATACTTCTTTCCAAAGACTCAATCCTTCTCCATTTCAATTCTTTAGCTCTATCATCACTAACCCCATTATCCAAATTCACCATCAAAACAGTAGCCGAGCTCAAAGAATTTGCAGTCATGGCTTCTAGTTCAACTTGAGAACAAAAACTGAACCTGAAAGACGAGTGAACTGATTGTGGATCAGTACTGGTCAACTCAGCTCCTCCACCCGACTCAGCCAACAACCAAGCCTTGTTATGCTCCAAATTGCTTCCTTTCTTTTCAGTACCATTGTTTCTCTGCTGCTTTCCTGAACCTCTCCTCTGACAACCAGGAAGGAAACACCCAATACCCAAATCCCAAATCATTTTTGTTAAAAAAGATTTGATTTTTACCTCATTGCAAGCACTATGGTGATCTGCAGACGAAGTAGAGGTAGCTGCATAGAGAGCAAACAAGCCATTTCTTGCAGTACTAGAGTTTGTGCAAGTTTCTTCGTAAAATCCCATTGCTTTGAAACAGATCTCAATGCAAGAAAACAAGAGCACAGGCCCCCAGAGACTCCAAAAACAAGAAAGAGAGAGAAAGTTAAAAAATAAAGGTCGAGTCTTTGAGAATAAAAAAAGAAGCAAAAGCTGCTTTGCTTGAAGAGTGGGAGAGAATTTTCTCGGGAAAAAAAAGAAGAAGAGAGGTGGGTAACTGATACAAAGTAATGCAAAGATAAACTATGCACAAAGAATCAAAGATTAAAACTTGTTCAGGCAAAAAACACTAGAAAAATTTGAGACTACATTTATGTATCCATAACCAGTGGTTATATTTGTAAGATTTCAATTATTAATTATGGATTTTGAACCCCGTTCAGAATTACAAAATACATAACCCGTTGCATTTTAAATTTTAGAGTAAACTACACGGGAGACCACTAATTTTTGGGTTGGTGTCGAAATGACCACCAATATTTTAATTTTGTCAAAATGATCACTCAACTATTGATATGGTTCCAATATAGCCACCAACCGTTAAAACCTAACGGAGAGGCTGATGTGGCAGTTAACAAAAACTTGTATAATTACACATTTAATCCCCGCAATTTTTAAATTTAATCAATTTAGTCCTAGTTTCAATTTAATAAAATAATTTTCAAAGTATTGCACAAATGAAGTTGGGGGAATTGAACCCACAATCCTTTGAGTGTAGGGGAAAAGCCTTTGCCACTGGGCTAAACACATATTTATGACATGAAACACAAAATTTAATATATGAGTTATATGATTGTTAATGCCATGAAAAAAAATTAAATGTGATTTTAGGGGATTCGAACATGACACACTTATGATGCATAAAAACATCTAACCCAAAATTTTATAAACCTTAAACCCTAAAAATTTTATAGACCCTACAACCTAAAAAAATTATGAACCCTAAACCCTAAAAATTTTATAAACCCACCCTAAAAATTTTATAAACCCTAAACCCTAAAAAATATAGTTAGTGCATGATTTTAAAAAAATCCCTAAACGCTAAAAATATAATTAGTGCACTATTTAAAAATTTTATAAACCATAAACCCTAAAATTTTAAAAAATCATAAACCCTGAAAATTATTAATTAAGTTAAAAATCATAAACCGTGCACTAACTATAATTTTTAGGGTTTAGGATTTAGGTTCATAAAATTTTTAGGGTTTATAATTTTTTAAATCATGCACTAACTATAATTTTTAGGGTTTAGAGATTTTTTAAATCATGCACTAACTATAATTTTTAGGGTATATGGTTTAGGTCTATAAAAAAGTTAAATCATGCGCTAACTATAATTTTTAGGGTTTAGAGTTTACATATTTTTAGGGTTTAGGAGTTATAAATTTTTAGGTTTTAGGGTTTATGGTTTATAAATTTTAGGGTTTATAAATTTTTTAAATCATGTATTAACTATAATTGTTAGGGTTTAGAGTCTAGAGATTTTTAAATCATGCATTAACTATAATTTCTAGGGTTTAGAGTTTACATATTTTTAGGGCTTAGGGTTTATAAAATTTTTAGGTTCTAGAGTGTATAATTTTTAGGGTTTTAGGGTTTATAAAATTTTTAGGGTTTATAAAATTTTTAAGGTTTAGGGTTTATAAAATTTTAAATCGTGCACTAACTATATTTTTAGGGTTTAAGGTTTAGAGATTTTTTTAAATCATGCACTAACTATAGTTTTTAGGGTTTATAAAATTTTTAGGGTTTATGGTTCATATTTTTTAGGTTTTAGGGTCTATAAAATTTTTAGGGTTTAGGGTTTATAAAATTTTGGGTTAGATGTTTTTATGCATCATAAGTGTGTCATGTTTGAATCCCCTAAAATCACATTTAATTCTTTTTTCATGGCATTAACAATCATATAACTCATATATTAAAGTTTGTGTTTCATGTCATAAATATGTGTCTATCTCAGTAGCAGAGGCTTTCCCCCTACACCCAAGGTATTGTGGGTTCAATTCCCCCCAAACTTCATTTGTGCAATGCTTTGATTTTTCTCTCCAATAAGGTGATGACACATTTGTGGGTTCAATTCCCCCCCAACTTCATTTGTGCAATGCTTTGATTTTTCTCTCCAATAAGGTGGTGACTAAATGTGTCACCACCTTATTGGAGGACTTTTTTATCTATTTTATTAAATTGAAACTATGACTAAATTGATTAAATGTGAAAATTGCAGGGACTAAATGTGTAATTATACAAGTTTTTGTTAACTGCCACATCAGCCTCTCTGTTAGGTTTTAACGGTTGGTGGCTATATTGGAACCATATCAATAGTTGATTGGTCATTTTGACAAAATTGAAAGATCGGTGGTCATTTCGACATCAACTCCAAAGACCGTGGTCTCCCGTGTAGTTTACCCTAAATTTTATTCACTTCAAATTATATATACATATATAAATACATTGATAGAATCAAATTATATATTTTTATGTTAATTAATAAAAAGTAATTAATTATAGTATGAGTTAATTGCACCACACGTCCTCAAACTATGACACTCATTTTAAATTGGTGCCTAAACTTTAAAACATTCTAATTTCATCCTCAAACTATGACCTTCATTTTAAATTGGTCCCCGAACTTTAAACACTCCAGTTTCATCCTTAAACTTTGACTCTCATTCTAAATTGGTCCTCAAACTTTTTGAACGTTCTAATTTAATCCCCAAATTATCAATATATGCTAATCATATCTCATGTTAATAAAACCGTTACAAAAATTGTTAATTGTCATGAAACACTGATGTGTATTATGTAATAATATGATGTGATATAAACAATAATTTGAGGATGAAATTAGAACGTTCAAAAAGTTTGAGGATCAATTTAGAATGAGAGCCGTAGTTTGAGGATGAAACTAGAATGCTCAAAAGTTTGGGGACCAATTTAGAATGAAAGTCATAGTTTGAGGATGAAATTAGAATATTTTAAAGTTTAGAGACTAATTTAAAATGAGTGTCATAGTTTGTGAACGTTTGGTGCAATTAACTCTTATAGTATTGTTGAGTGATATGGAATCATGTAATTACTTTATATGCAATGACACATCACATGCATACATGAGGTAGAGAATCTTGTTGGCAATGTGCTTCTGGAAACTGACAACCTAGAACAAAGTAAGAAGAGGCGCCAAATAAGGAAAAGGAGAAGCTTGTGAGATAATGATGGTTTTTATTTTTATTGTTTATAATTGGAATATGGATTAATAGATGATTAGTGGAGTAATGAATTGATTAAGAAATTATTTTGTGAAAGGATGAGTCTACGGACGTCGCACACCGCTGAACATCAATAACTCAATACGCCGTTGAACATTATTAATTTTTTTAATAAAAATTAGAAATTTGAAGGACTCGAATTATAATTAAAATTATTTTAAAAGAAAAATAGAAATTAGATTTAATAGACTTTTTATATTTTTATAATATTTTTAATTAATATGTTAGAATCAAATATTTCAAAATCTTCCTAGTATCGTAAACTCTCATAAATCTTATCCCTTTATTTTTCTTCTACCGTCGTCTCAGTCACCATTACTGTCGCCGTTGACCATTCTCTGTTGACGATCTTGCACGATGACCCTTTGCACGAGTAACAAATGCAATGACTCATAAAATATCAAATATTAACCACTTTATGCACAGATAAAATTCATTGATTGTCGGAGCATCCAATCTTTTCCATTCCAAAAGCATGGAAAATGTGGTAGCAAGCATAAAATTTATAGAGAAATGAGAAATCAACTTATCAGGTTCACTGTGCAAGATCGTCGGCAAACAATGGTCAACGGCGACGGTGATAGTGGTGGTGGCAGCGGCGGCAGAAGAAAAATAAAGAGATTGGATTTATTAGAGTTTATGATATTAGGAAGATTTTGAGATATTTGATTCTAACATATCAATTAACAATACTATAAAAATATAAAAAAAAAAGTTTATTAAATCAAATTTCTATTTTTCTTTTAAAATAATTTTAATTATATTTATAGTCCTTCAAATTTCTAATCTTTATTAAAAAAAATTAATGGTATTTAACGGTGTATTACGTTAATAGTGTTCAGCGGTGTGCGACCCTGTTATAGAATTTTCCTTTTTACAAAGGGTGGATTTTGGGGCTATTGTATAGTTGTGAGACAAAAGGAGAATTGATTATCAACTCAAACCATGTTTTACCACAATTAAATGCAGTTTGGTGGTCATCCAAGACCATCCAATATAACCCCCAACAACCACCTTCCCTTATTTTATTGACAACCACTTAATATTATATACAATCCACACATGTTTAATCATTTGTTCTTCATTCATATTTGTATGATTATTTTAAAAAAACTAAAAATGGTTAGAATACACTTGTAATATATAAAATTCACAAATTTTTAGATTCGACAATTAATGTTGATCAAAGAGCTTAATTAATTCGGCTTATTAGTTCAGGGCTTAATTGGGTGCAAGAAAATTCAAGAACTTAATTGATTTTTTTCTTCAAAAGTTCATGGATTTCTTGCACCCTTAAGCCAAATCTCCACATTTCCAACTCTTAATCTCAACCACTAATTTGCACTTATCTAATTATCCTAAATTAGTGTAAAACTAAAAGTTTTACATAGTATATGAGAAGAGTAATTTATATTCTAGATCACTAAATTTAACTTCAATTTTCATTTAGATCACAAATCTTTAATTCAATCAAACCATATCATTCAACTTTTATTATTAATAAATTAAGTCGCTTGTAATAACACCGTAAAATAATTTTAACGAAAAAAAACTAAAACTTTTACTTAATATATTTTCACATATTACCGTCAAATAATGTTTAATTGATAACTTAATTTTTTTATATAATTTATATGAATTTTACTTATTTTCCTTTGAATTGATTTAAATGAAATGTTTGAGAAAATTATTTAAATTATTAATTAAACGATATAGGTAAAAAATGTGTTATAAAAGTGTTAATTTCAGTTTTTTTGTTAGATTTATTTAGCGATGTTGGTATAAATGTCTTATGTCTTAGTTTATTAATAATAAAAATTGAATGATGTAATTTAATTAAATTAAATATCTGTGATCTAAACAAAAATTGATGTTAAATTCGGTGATCTAAAATATAAATTATTCTACAAGAGAATATTATCTCATGAAAAGTTACCGTATCTGACCTAAGCTAAATTTGAAAAAGAAAAAGAAAACAATGCTCAAACTTCTTTTAAGAAAACATGTGCTATGAAAACAAGTTATACCAATTACTTTTTCCATGTAATTTGGGAACTTTCATTAAAACACATTCTGCATGCGGATATTTTTACAACTCTTTTATTTTTCGAAAGTATACAAAATAGATAAAGGATTAAGTAAATAACAAAAAAGTAAGAGCATCTCTAAAATATACTAATTGGTCTAGTAATTAAAGATGGTCATATTATCTCATCATGTATGAGTTCGAAACCTGACGTGGGAATGTAATATCTCTATTTAATCAAAAAAAATATTAATAAGAAACACTAATTATGGAGTAACTTTTTATTTTTCATATACCAAAAGAATTATTTTAATTTTTGGTATAATCAGCAATATTTGATTTATTGGTCAATTAATTTGAATCAAGTATTATAAAGACTCGTTGTAACGACCCACATATCGGGTTAGCAAATCGGGTCTCGGACCCGGATATTGGGTCTTTATGTTGGAAGCCCAATTAAGAATATTTGAATTTGAGCTTGCGGTAAAAAGGAAGATTGTGTGTGTTTATTTATTGTTTAATAAATAATAATAATTAGATATTTTTTAAATAAAAAGGCGGCTAATGGGATGAGAGGAAAGAGAAGAAAAAAGGAGAGGAGATATTTTTTTGAGGAGAGAAAAATGAGAGAAAAAAGTAGGGGATGGTTTCCAACCCCGATCTACGGCCGTTAGAGCCGCCGTGGATTACACCGCTGTCACTATCGTCTTCATCTCGACGAGACGAGTCAGTCGGTGGTCTCCTCGTTGCCGTTGAAGCCACCGTTCGCCAGAGTGAGGATGGGGAAGATTCGGATGAGGAAGATCGTGGGGTTTTGGTTGTCACCGCCACAAATCGACGCCACCAGTGGACTCGCCGCCACCGTCTAGCCACTGGAGGACGCCCCACGGGCCGCCAACTGCTCTTAGGTTTGCGCTGCAGCAGGCGGGTGCATCATGATCCAGTGCACCACGCCACACTAAACCATATACCACGGTGCACTTGCTCCCTGCTGCATTAGATCACTACATGCGGGTGCACCTTAGCTTTTGTGCACCTTCGCCGCACCGGATCACTAGACCTTTAACCAACCTTTGACCGGCCGTTGATTTTTTTCGGGGGATCCTACCTGGGGTTTCTTAACGTTCTGATCAGTTGGCCTAGTCCATTTCGCCAAATTTGAACCCAATAAGCTGTTTTTACGCGTTTGATAGGGGATGTATGAAATTAATGCATTTTCGTATTCATTGTTAGATGAGGATTATTCAGGATTTGATATCAGACCAAGTAGAGTATCGAGAAGCTCAAATGAGGATTTATCGCTTTGGCTTAAGGTTAATACACCTCGAACTTCTATGGTTTCATGAGCATCATAAATGTGATTGCTTTGTGTGTTAGTATCTGTAAAATTGGTAAACAATGAATAAGCATGTGTTGAGACCGGTATTACGGGACTTGGTAAATATTAAGATGCTTGACGAGCTCGAGAATATTCGAGACTATTATGAGCTTTAGAGACCGTGTAGGATCGTTTGAATATTCGTATCAGTATCTGATTGTTTTATTTACATGATGTATTGCTTGAGTGTTTGACATATGAATTGGCATGTTCGATGGAAATTAAACTAAATGGACTGACAATTGGCAATATTTGAATAATTAATTATAAAGTCGGGAATTGATATTAATGATTAGGAAGCCGGTGATTAATATTAATTGGTTGAATGCGTTAGTAAACAAACCCTAATAACTTCATAAGCTTTAGGGATCGAATAAGCGTTGTAAAAATGTAATTCAAAGAAATGGTGTGAATCTCGTATATAGGGTATCGGTACGAGCTTCGACTGTATTGGCACGTAATTATGGACAGTATCGGTACGGGTCGACCCGTACCTGTAACACCCCTTCCCGTATCCATCATTGAATACGAGACAGAGATGTCACAAAATATTTGTAAAACCATAAAATACTGATAGTTTGATGAGCATTTTTTTTTTAAATATTACAATTTAGTCTTTATTTACAATTCTAATTAATCGCATAAAGTTTAAAACTTCATATTTTCGTTTTCGAATCAAGCTTAATTTCAGGCAGCAACTTATTAAATTAATTTAACTTTATATAATTAGCAAAACTGCCTAAGAACTGCCTGATTTAAAATTTATCCATATTCCAAATAAAATATGATTTATATCAGAGCATGCATAACTTTTTAATAAACATGCCAACTAGTGAATATCAAACAACCTTAAATATTATATTACTGATACTGATGTACATGTTCTTGATAGATGATGTCCACTAGTGCTCCTTACTCCAAACGCTCCACTTTTCTTACACGTGAAACAGTCACACGCTAAATATTTACTTAGTGAGGCAATAATTCGAATTCAAGTGCAATTGTCATAATATCAATATTAATAATTAACAATGCATATGATCACCTTACCATTACATGCTCGTTAACATAAATAAATATATAATAGCATATATGTATGTTAAAGTGATAAAATTAGATCTTACCAATACCGTTGCCCTTTCTATCCGTAAGCTTCCAATGCTTACAACTACCTTTTTTCATTTCTATCTGCAAGCTTTTAAGCTTATCATTCTGTTTCTTTGATTTCATTTCGATTTACTTAGCCTAAGGTATCGAATTAAGAGATTCTATGTACACGAGTCATCCCTTCATACCCAACCTTTCTTGAGTATGTATATTATTTGCACTCTACCGGGAGTGCTTAGCACCGAAGTGCTTCTGTATACTTACCGGAGTATACAGTATATCCCTCATTGAGTTTTTATGAAATTACACCGAAGTGCATAGCACTCGTAATAAGTCTGTATACTCAAACCATGGATGAGTATACTCCTCAATGAGTATTTATAAATTTTGTACTTTACCTGAAGTGCTTAGAAATTTTATACAGCTGTTTCTGACTCTATGGCTAGCCAACTATACCTTTGAACCTTTATATCATATATTGGGCTTTATTTCATCATTTAAGTCATCAATGGCAACATATATCAATATATCAACATTTAACCGTTCATAACCAAAATAACATTCATATTATACCATCATCAATAACTAGTGATCAATGCATGTATTTTCAACCTTTGACATATTTAAAATATGTCAAATATATGATCAATGACATAAATATCATGACAATATATATAAACCAGGTAGACTCATCGCAAGTCCTACCGGTGATGTATAAAACATCCATGTATCATGTTATGTATGCATTGCACTCACCTGGGCCATTTATTTATATGCCTCACTAAGTCCTCTTTAGTCTTTTTCTTCATTACCCCTCGAACCTCTCTTGATTCGAACTTAAACTTAAACAACCTTGCTTGAATTCTTGATCAAAAGTCTTGAAAATAGCTTGAGAAAATTTTTGATATTTTTCTCCCAACTTCCTCTTGGTTTCAAGATACAAGAAGAAGATGAACTAGATTGTTCATCTTTTTTTTTGACTATTTTAAATCCATAAATAAATAAGAAAATGCCACATGTTTCTTTAAAAATGAATTGAAAATTCATTTTTTTCTCTTTCCAAAAATAACCCTCTAACTAAATCAAATTTACAACCAGTTCAAAATTATGTCATTCTATTACATTTGAACTAGGTTGGTTCCAATCCAACCAGTCATCATCATTAATTAATCATAAAATATCATTTATGATTTTTGTTCGATCCAATTTCTTGAATTTCACCTCCTACGATTTTTTCCTTTATCGAACTATCAACTCTAATTCAGGAATTACATATTTCCCTTAATTCCATAAATAGATCCATACTTTCATACACAATCCTCCACTTTAATAAAGTCAAACTTAGAAATTTGACTTGATCCGAAATTATCGATAATTACCCGATATCTCTATCGGGTAACATTTTTCTTGAAAATCCTTCATTAAGCATTTATAATGAACTTTTATAACCTTCATCTATCTGATGATAAAACCTCATAATTATTCGATTCAATTCAGATATCCAAATTCCATTTAAACTTTGACTGTAATTTCCCAATAATAGAAACATCAGATCCAACCAAAGTCTTCACATTCAATCCACACCCTTAGGTGATCTATTTATTTATGAAATACAAACCCTTAACTTTTAGGAAATTACCGCTCTAGTCCCCAAATTTTTCCAAAGTTTATACTTTAGTCATGAAATTTCTAAAAATTACATTTTGGTCACTAACTTTTTAAACTTCAATTCCCATTCCAAATTCCCTTGGAATTCAACCAAACTTTAAGAACACCTTATTCAAATCACTATCTATCACATGAGACCTTTAAACCTTAGAAATTTCCTTTTCAAAACCCATAATTAGAGAAATCCTAACTTTTGCATTTTTGTCATTTTAGTCACTAAGTTAGCTTTTAAGCTAATATCTTAGTACTAAATGACCATTAATTAACTTAGTAAATTTTGGGGTATTACAATACCGGTACTTGTAGAAATTAAATATTTCTAGTAAGCAATTTTAGTATCGGTACACATGTGAGTACCAATACCCGAGGGTACCGTATCGATACTCATATACAAGTACTGGTATCCAATACGATAAATAATCTATAAAATCAATTTAAGGATAGAAATTAATGTGAATATTAATAATTGAATTATGCCTTGAATAATGTGATAACATGGATTAATGGAGACAATGAATAAGATTAATTGTATACTTCTCCATAATATATTAACAACTCAGTAATGTAAAATAAATAACGTGACGATGATTAACAACAATAGGGGATCCTTGGGATAGCGTTGCTTGCATGCCGGGTAAGCATTTGATTGGTTGAGTCTTATTGATTGATGGGATTCGGATACCCAGTGAGAGTTTAAGTGTGTTGCAACACCATGGTTGAAGATTTCTGAATGTAGGATCCCGATGCTGTGTGGAGCGGGCCTCATCCTTATGAGTATAGAATCATGATGATGTGTGGACGCAAGCATCACTCGGAGTGTAGGATCCCGATGTTGTATGGACGCGAGCCTTACTCAATAGTGTAGGATCTCGTTGCTGTGTGAACACAGACGTCACTCTAGGCTTGTGAAATGACTTGTATGCTTTCGCTCGGATAATCTGGTGAGATCTCGAGTATGGTTGGGCCTTGTAGGCCATGTATGATGTGTTGCTTTGATGTGAGCATGTGTTTTAGGCGACTAGTGGTAGCGCCATATGTTTATTTATTTCTTTTTATTGCTCGTCCTAGCTTGCATGCTTATGTTTATGATTAGCATGAATTGTAGTAGAGTAGATGCGTACCATTGAGCTTTGTAAGCTCAACGCTTAGAATCGTTGTTTTCGTGCGTAGGTTGATCGTTGGATCGTGAGATCAAGGAGCACTATCAGTACGAGATTCCAGCATGTGGAGGTTTTCAGAGTACGATACTTGTATTTAGTGGTCTATGTATTCATAGGACCTTACGCGGTCAAGTCTATAATTCTTACTTTTGAAATTGTATTAATCAAGTCAATTGTTTAAATGTTTTAAATTAAAGTGGAGCTCATTTGTAACGATTTAAATTGTTTATCTATAATTTCAACTATTGCATCTAAATGTTTTGGAAATAACTTATTTGGGCGAAACTCAGTTTGAGAAATTTTATGGTTTTGGTTTGAGCTTGAGGCCTAATTGTGACATCAGAGTTTAGGGTGTTACACTCATCATAGGGACATTCTTCTCAATCAAGTTTACTTTATACACAACGAACAAGAATAGAATCACTAACCTTACTGAAATGACCTAACTGTTGGATTAAAATCCACAATTGTGAGCACATATGTATAATGTATGTTGCTATTATAAAGTATGACACGAAATTAAGTGACCAATTATGTTACACGTGTTATAGGTATTAGATTGTCATGGAATTAAAAGTGTAGATATCATAAGTTATATTTATAACTCAATAAGGGGCAAAGTTGTAAATATTAATAAAATATTTTTAATTCAATTTATATAATGGCTTGTGGTCCCCAAGATATACGTTAACTTGCATATCTCTCCTTCCCCGTCAGAGAGTTGTGTGGCAAGAGGTAACTTATGATCTTGGAAGATCAAACCCTATCTGGAAAAACTCCATCAATAGATTCAGGTATGCTTCCGCAAATCTAGTCTCTGTTTTTAATGATTTGACATGTATTGATCTTAGGTTTAGATTCGTATTAAATATATTTTGTATCTAACACTAACATCTCATTCTGCTAGGCCAACCGATAATTGGTAAAAATTATCTTACATTTTAAATTTGGTTCTAAACATCTATAATCATTTCTCTTATTTAGGTTGCAATCTCTATTGCCAAAAGGGAAAAAGGAAGTTAAAAGTACTTTTGCATGATTTTTAGTTAAAGGAAAACAAGTAGTTTAGTATATACAAGCCACTCGAACATTAAATTTTAAAGGAAAGATGAAGACATTTTAATTAATATTAGGTTCTATGTTCCCACCATTACTATATATAAGTTTAGTTTTACTTTATATTGAATTTTCCCTAAATATATATAGTGATTTCTTTCATGTTTATTAATTGATTGATAATATTTGTAAGGACAAAGGACTTCTTAAATTTGTAATATTTTTATGCACAAAATAACATAATCCATTCAATTTATAAAAAATAAGATTAATAAAATATATTTCTTTGATATTTTAAATAACCATCTTTTAAAAAATTAGGGTACTATGTATAATATTTTTATTAAATATAGTAATTAACAACTAATGTTATGAGTTTCAATGAATTGTAAAAACAAATTACTTTAATAAAATATATGTAAAAATTTATAATTAAAACATTTGTTTTAAAAGGAAAAGAAAGGTTGGATATCATTGTTGTCATAGTTTTAAAGGAAATATTTGAAATTGGCTGCACCCAGACAAGCATGTTAGTGATTGACTCATAATTTTTTTCATCCAATTTAATCCTTATAATCTGTGATTAATTAGATCCTTATGATTCAAATCTCAATCAATTAGATCCTCCTGTAATATTGATCGTCACAGTTGATTGATTTTAGTTGTTAACTCACAAATAATCATTGAGATAGTGACATGCCCTAGAATCGTAAGAATCAAAAAAATATAATAATATTTAAAATTAAAAAAGTATAAAAATATATTTGTATTTAAAATCATAAAAGATTAATAATTATTTCAAATTACAAAAAAAATTAAAATCATAAAAATATAAAAATTATTGAAAGATAGCCGAGATCAATTTCTTATTAACGACAAGGATGATCACCCAAAATCTTGGTCTTTGGTATGACAAGAAAAAAAATTATTTAAAATCGTAAAAATCACAAACTTCAGTTATACATACATATATGGTAGAAGACGAGACAACTGTTGTTGTATGCAGCCTCCAACTATCCAATACATTATCTTCTAACAATAATTATTTTTTACAATTGAAGTCACCTGGGACATCTAAAATAAAAATAAAAAAACTTGTTTACCGTCTATTCATTGGTGCTCCAAAAATCAAAAAAGAAAAAGGAAATAGGCTAGTTTGAGACTGTTATGGATCTCAACTTAAAAAAAAAAGTAAATAAAGTTGTTGTTCAGACTATAAAAAATATTATATTTTTTATATTTTTAATATTTTTACGATATTTACGGCTTCAAATATTTTGTTTCCCCTTGTTACACCAAAGGCTAACTCTTAGGTGGTCATCCAATACTTGATCGTTAATAAGGCACGTCTCAAATAATTTTTAATGATTTTTTTAGTTTTTATAATTTTTAAAATAAAAAATATCATCATATTAAAAATATTGGACTAAATTAGAGAGAAACAAGGCCAAATTTGGGTTAAATAAAGTTTTTTAGGACTAAAATGAACAAAAATATTATCATATTAAAAATATTGGATTAAATTATAAAAATTAGAAAGAAATAGGGGCAAATTTTGGGTTAAATAAATATTTTTAGAATTAAAATGAACAAAAATATAATTATATTAAAAATATTTGACTAAATTATAAAAAATAGAAAGAAATTGGGCTTAACTTCAGGTTAAATAAAGATTTTTAAGACTAAATTAAACAAAAATATAATTATATTTAAAATATTGGACTGAATTATAAAAAATTTAAAGAATAGGGGTTAATTTCGGGTTAAATAAGGATTTTTAGCACTAAAATGAACAAAAATATAATTATATTTAAAATATTGGACTAAATTATAAAAGTTAGAAAGAAATTTAGGTTAATTTCGGGTTAAAGAAAGATTTTTGGACTAATTTGAATAAAAATGTGATTATATTTAAAATATTGGAATAAATTATAAAAATTATAAAAATAGAGGTCAATTTTGGGTTAGATATAGATTTTTAGGACTAAATTGAACAAAATATAATTATATATAAAATATTAGACTAAATTATAAAAATTATAAAAAAATAGGGGTCAATATTGGGTTAAATAAACATTTTAAAGACTAAATTGAATAAAAATCATAATGTTAAAAATATTGAACTAAATTGTAAATATTAGACAGAAATTTGGGTCAATTTTGAAATAAATAAAGATCTTTAAGACTAAATTGAAGAAAAATAAAAATTTGACAGACTTAATATGCAATTTACCCCTTTATTAAAGTCGGTTGATTTTTTTGTTAATAAAGTGACACATGGTGCGTTTTGATTGTTTCATAATTTTTTTTAACTAGAGTTAACGGTGTGGGCAACTGAGATCATGACTTAAAGTTTAGGGGCCAAAACGTCTCAAAAAATTCTTTTGGGGACAACTTGGTAGAAAGTGTATACTTTATAGGCCATTAGTGCCATTAGGCCTTATTTATTTTATATAAAACTTTTCAACATTATAATTTAAAATCATTATTTTAGACTGTTATGATAAGAATATTGAAATGTCTAAAAAATTTAGATGCATAACAAGTACAATGATATTGATAAATTCAATGGTTAAATTGTTAAAACATCAAATGTAGAAAAACTTGAAAGCTATATAAAACTCACTTAATTTTACACTAGGGTAAATGAAAACCTTCCCAACTTAAAACGATAGTTAATAATCTATAAACATAGGTTAAATTAGATTATAAAATCATATTTATTGACTACCGTTAAGAAAATTAATAATTTACTTCAATTTTAAAAATAAAAACATCAAACAATCCTCCCAAACTGCAGGACCTCTTTTATACTAAAAAATAGAAAGGCAAGCATAAAATGAACAGATACTACATTGTAATTAAGCATAAGGACCACGATTTCCACATCTGAGCCAAATCCATAAACCAAGTTCTTTTTAGCAACAACTATGAATTTTTTCCACTTCAGCCATCATTTACCTGATTTTAACAAAAGCTTCTTAGCAGCTGCTCCTAAGATTGACATTCAGGCAATAGCATAGAAGAGTGCAAAACAGTTAGCAGTAAGTTTTACAACAGTATATATATGTCTTACAGAACACCATTACGGTTTTAGCATCTAAGAAGCATAACCATGGTTTTTTGCCAAACCTAACAAAATATTTGCTACAAAGTAAGCTAGTGATCGGCAAGGTTCATGGAGCAAGGGAACAAGGTGTGGTTTGACGAATGGGCACCAAAAACACCCAACCTGCAAACCATTACGTGAATGTCAAGTAAACATAGACACCAAAGCTCATCAACATAGATTCATATAACTCTTTCAGAATAACAACAAAAGGTCACACACAACATTGAGAATGTGAAACCAAAGCTTACCGAGTATCAGCATTCAGTTTAGCCCTTTTCTTCTTCTTTCGCTTTCTTGAGGAGTGTTCACCACCTGAAGCGTGTCCAACGGAGGCAGGCACAAAAGCAATTGGAAGATCAATGCAATCAGTACCTTGTCCTACTGTTGGATTCTTGAATTCATGATGAGGATGTTTTTCTCCCGAGCATGGCTGTTGAGAACCACTAGTTGGCACACAGTTAGTGATTGCAGTAGTTTCAACCTCTTCATTATTATGGATCTCTCTGTTTTCCCTGGCAGATGTAGTGTCAAAATTGACAATGTTTGAATCCTTTACTGTATTCGAGACATTGTAAAGTTTAGCTTTGGATTTGATGATCTCTGAAACAACTATCAGTACCCATCATCAGCTGCATTATTGGTCCAACAAAAAGGTAAGGAATCATCCAGCTAAGTGGATTAAAATCATGGGATAATGTGTATTTTTTTCAAAAAAGAGAAGAAAGATACTGAGAAGTGATTGGATGGCAGCACGGGCAGCTAATTGTTCAGCCTCTTTCTTATTTCCACCAGTTTCCCCTCTGTAAGTCACACCATTGAAAACCAAAGTAGACACAAAAACGGGAAGCAATCCTTCTGACCGAAGGGTAGTGTAAGCTGGCACTTCCAGTTTCATCTTGGCCACAAATTCATTTAAGATAGACTTGCAAAATATGGTATCCTAAAATGCCAACCACAAACAGTTTAGCAAACCCCAAAGAAAATATCAAACTTTTGTTTGATATGCAAGTACAGAGTAACTATTTAAGGATCCTTGGTTTCAGAATGATGTAGACTAAACTAGAGGAAAGTGAAGATTAAAAGAATAGAATAGATCAAAGCAAGAAAGAAAAAAAAATCAGAGAAGAATAGTGAAGAACCAAGAAAACGGAGATAAATATATTCGAAAATCAAGAAACAAGGAATTTTGAATGTATTTAAAAGCTTAGGAGATCATTTATAAATTACAATAATATTTCAATATCATAGAAAACTGGAAAGCAAGGATTTCCAAATTTACTTATTAATAACAATTGAGATAGAAGACAACATGATACCAAACACCTTTTCATACTTTGTCCTATTTTTAACATGGACCAAGAAATGGTACAAGGAAACCAAATTGACGAGTAAGTTTCAAAACAAACAAACGGTTGTGGATAACCAACAAACAATTAAATAAAGGAAGATGTAAACAACGAACCACGTGAATGAGGGAACAGCCTTCATCTTTTACTTTCTTTGATATACACTCCAGTGCATGCTTGGCAACATCCTGTTCCGCTGCTTTTATATTTGAAAATGTGCTCTCAGAAGTATATGTTACACCATCAACTAACACAGTTGATCTAAACTTTGGTGCATGCACATCTCCTTCATTAAAAATTTGATACACCGGAAGCTGCATGGATGATCGTTGTAACCAATTGTTGTACATAAAGGGTCCTTGAGGCCCCCTAACAAAATCAAGCATGAATTAGCAAGGGATACCGACTTTCAAATAAGTCAAAAAGTGGAAAAAGACAGAAAATATAGGTTACGAGTGAGCCAAAAAAATCAAATCAAATAAACTGTGCAACATGAACTCAATCAAAAAAGGATCATAGAGAAAAATTGTTCTGTCAACAGGGCTAGGCACACTCTAAGCCAATGTAAAAAGTGGCGCAAGGCGCACTAAGGCAATAAGGGTCCTATAGTCTAGGTGTTAGGCATGCGTCTTATTGAAGTAAGACGCACTTTTTGAAAATTAAAGATATGCTTACTAATCTGCATCTATAACATTGCAATTTATCATACAATATGAAGCTTATAAAGTTTTATTGTATCAAACAATTAAATTTAGTTCGAATTTGAAAACTCAACCAAATTAATTTAAATTTAAATTCGATCCAAATTAATTAATGTTGTATATATCGTGTATCATGCTTTAAGTTCAAATTACACATTATGCTCTAAGATCGTTGGACAAGAATAACTTGAGCCAAGATTAATCTGAATTTAGAATAACTTGAGACAAGATTAATCAGAATTTAAAAAACTCATACTTGAAATAACTTTGCAGTGTATCAAACAATCAATTTTAATTCGAACTTGAAAACTCGACCAAGTTAATTTAAATTTCATTTGATTAATGTTATTTTGTGTGGCCCAAGTTAGTATGTAAAGATAATAAAAATAAAAACAAGAAAGAAAAAAATCAAACAATTTAAACTAGTCGTTGCCTTTCAGCGCCAATCATCTGTTTATTATTTCATTTACAAACCAGATGCAAGTCCCCAACAAATTTGAGCTTCCACCTCCGAGTGCCTAATCAGTTTTCAAACATGCAAGGTGGTTGACTCAAGCTTCCATGCCAGAGATAGTGACAAATTATAAAAGTTACGAGAAATAATAATGAAGAAAAATTACAAGACAGTTTAAATCAGAGATAGAGTAGACTGTTTTTGAAAAGTAAAACAGAGAAACTTCTCCTCTGTTTTTAAGCAACATAAATATGCCTTAGAAGTGGGAGAAGAAAAAGAAAAAAGAGAAATTTATTTGTAAGTTATAACCTAATCAAATCAGATTTCTTAGAAGAGCTTTCACATAGTCAACTCAAGCTGTTAAGCATATGTTAAAAAACAAAAAGTGTCTTTATCTTCAAGCATATAATAAATAAAACTATAAACAGTATTCCAAAAGGACAGTTAAAACTAGCAAACAGTAATCATTTCGATGTTTCGTGCACAATAACTTAAAGCCCATTTAGCTGAAAGCTAATAGAGGGAAAAAAAGTGCTTTTGGGTAGTTCATGATGACAGGAAAGAAGGGGTGCTGTTGGAGCAATGTTTGGAAGATTCTGAGAAACAAAAAGGGAAAATAGACGTGGAAAGATATTTCAATTCTAAAAATGTAAACTCTTTAGTCTTTCTAAATATGTTTGTGCTACTGCAACCTATGACTTCCATTCTAATTCTACCTTCATAATCCCCTTTACATATGTAGGAATTATTTGCCACTTCAATTAAACTTTAGATCCTCAGCCTTTTCCATTCTAGATCAAACTACTGCTACCTATTTTTACACCTTTCCCTTCCTTCCATAACAACATCCGAATACAGGAGGCTTAACTGTTTTCCTCCCTTTTCCTTGGCCTGCTGGTAGCAACATACTTTTTGGAGGCAACAACAAGACTACATCATCCACTCTTTCCCATACTTTAGAGCTGTAATATCCCCTAATAATACCGTCATTATACATTTCAAAGATATTAGATAATCATGTAAGGTATAACTATGAAAAGAGGCTACAAGAAAAATTCCTGCTGCTAGCACAGTGGCAGCAAGTGTAAGAGCTAAAATAGGAGTAGGCTCATCCATGGCATCAAGTGACCATACATGAATGAAATTGCACAGATTCAGAAACTACACCAGGAATAATAAAGAGGCACATAAAGTAATAGAACATAAAACTCAATGTTATCAATCAAGTAGTTAAATATTTCAAACAAAAATTTTTTAAATGGGACAAATCGCATTAGAAAAAGACAAATTTCGTTATGAAGAGTTGAAGACCTTCCAAAACAAAGTCCATTTTGGGAGCATTACCCCTTCCCCCTTCCAACCAATCTGTTTACCCTCCATGTTAATAGCCAAAAATAAAAAAGAATATTGCTCCCCTTAGAATGATAGAAAGTGTATGTTTTCATTTTTTAATGAAAATGGCACAAAGCACATTTGGCAAGGTATCAATGCTTATAAAGACAAATTTTACATTTTATATTTGGGTTATATTTTGATACACAAGGTGTGTAAAAAAACATTACACAAACCTTCTTTAAAATCTAAATTCTAAACCTTAAACCCTAAAACTTAAACCCTAACCCTAAACTTTAACCCTAAATCCTATATTTAAACCCTACAATCTAAACCACTAAACTCTAAACACTAAACCTAACAAGCTTGTGTATCAAAGTTTTATCCTTTATATTTTCCCAAGTAGGCTAAAATAGGCTCAGATTATCATCAAGTTTGAAAGAGGATCTCTAACATTGAAAACTTTAAATATTCCAAGGTTTTTATAGCTCCAACTGATCAAACCTACATGTCTAAGTAATTCACCAAAAAGGAAAAAGAAAAGTCCATCTGACAAAGGACAACTGTAAGATGTAAAACTCACATTTCAAGATCATTTCCCTTTCTTATATTATTTTGTATTTTCTATCTCCAAGTGCATTTAGACCATACAACTCTAAAACCCTAAGAAATTCCAACCCCGCAAAGCATACAAATAACAGAAGAAAATTTTCTTTCAAACGCATATAAGAGAAACCAATTACATCTAAAGACAACCTAAAAGCCTTTAAAGCAAAAATTAACTTTTTCTGCAGCCAAAAAGACAAATGAAATGTAATACTTACCAGAAGGAGATGAATAAGCTACCGGTGCTGACGGTTGATGGAAGAGTTTGGGTTTAAGAAAATGCGCTAAGGGGTTATCCATCTTTTTGGAGTGGATCCTTTTTTCTTCTTCAAAGTAGATTGTCAAGAGTTGAAAGTTGAAGCTTCAGCCGAAATGGAGACACGGCCGCCGGGCCAGTCCGGATATTAATGAAATTTACTTCCCCAACGGAAAGGTAGTAATTGGACGGTTAGATTTCACTTTGGATTTTTTTTTATTGGGTAAACTACTCAAATTAATGGAATTTAGTCTCTCAATTATCAAACAGTTATAAATGGACATTAATGAAAGGGTAAACTACCCTAATGATCACTTAATTATAGGGTTATTTTTATTTTGACCACTCAACTAAAACACTCGTCAATCAGATCATTGAACTACTAAAGTGTTCATATTTTGACCATCCGCCGTTAAAATCTAACGGAAGAGGAGACGTATAAGTTAATGAAAATTTGTATAATTATACATTTGATCTTTGTTATTTACCTATTATACTAATTCGGTTCTAATTTTAATTTAATTCAAAATTGTAAGGCTCTAATAAGATGGTGACATGTACATGTTTATTTAAATGTTAATCTTTGAAATGGGGATGAAAATTTACAACACTTCCTTCTTCGTTCTCTTACTCCTCGCCTCTCAAGGAATCATCTTTAAATCCATCCTGCCCCAAAGAAACTACATGAGCAAATTAGTGATCCGCAACAAATTCATCATCACTATGAGATTTGTTGTTTTCTTTTTCAGTTGATTTTTTGGATTATTTGTTCCCTCGGTGCATGTCTCATGTTCTACAGATTTTTAATGAATGTGAATGAAATGAAGAATGTTGGAATACAAGATAACATCAATGTTACATTCTTTAGTGCATTATGCGATAACGGAGTCGTCACCGATCCCTTTTATTATATTAGGCGGACTGTGAACTTAAAAAAACATACCAGAGATTACGAAATCTCAAGGGTTCGAGGGCACGGTTACGTGTGGGGAAGGATTAGCACCCCCATCACGCCCGCAGAACGACGCTTACTTGATCACTAATAGTTTCTTTGGTAATCTGATGAATGCTTGCAAAGATTAATGTCAAAATCCGCAAAGTTCTAAAAGTGACTTGAATTTGCTCACGGCTGAGGAAACCCTAGTCAATTCTAGACGCAAAGGGATTAAGACATTAATCCCTAAAATCTGAAAATATAGTATCGTATAGGAGTTTCGACCGTTCTCCAACGACTAGGGGAAGACCGAATTAACCCTACTTGAGAAAATATCACTTTTTCATGATGCAATATTTTTTTAAAATGGCATTTTATATATTTTTTTAATTTTTATGAGTGATTTAATATTAAAAATTAAATATTATTTTTTAAAAAGCATGTATTTAGGGTAATTAATCGTAAAGTCTTTATTTAATTATTTACGTTTTAGGAAACAATATTTACTTCTCTAAAAGATTACCTAAAAAGACTTTATTTAATTACTTACAACTAATGAAAGTTTATTTACTTTTCTAAAAATTACCTAAGAGAGTTTTATTTACAATTAAGGGAAATGCATTATTTACTTTTCTAAATAATTTACCAAGTTAATTATTAAGAAACAAATTATTTAAAGAATATAAATCTAGGACATTTATAATTACATCATTATTGAACTAACCTACAAGGCAAAAATGTAATTAAGTCATTTAACAAATATATTAATTATTACAAGGGAAATTAGACTAAAGGTAAATTTTATAGTTAATTATGTTAACCAAAAGTTAAACTTAATTAGGTGATATAATTACCAATTAGAATTTGTTTTAAAAAAGAATATGAATTAAAAACACAAGGATTACATTACAGAAAATAAAAATTAAAGGACTAAAATTTAAATAAAAAAATAAAGTGAAAAATGTGAACAATGGGGGCCGTAGCGCAATTTTTCCGGAGATGGGGTACGAGTCGAGTGATGGACCGCCTGGCGCCGCCACGTCTGTCGCCGTGCATGGTTGTCGGATGTTGCTCGCCAGTAGCATGCCGCTCTCGCTTCTGCTCCTGCTCCAGTTGTGACGTTGGTTTCACCTTCCAGCGAGCTCGGCTTGGTGAGAACTCACACCCCTTTTCTTTTCAATTCGAATCGAAATAACAGAAAATATAAAAAACCCAAATTTGGGTATAGAAAATACCTTAAAAATTGACTATAATGCTTGTATTGCTCTTGAATAATGTGTGTACATGTGTTCTATTGTGTGATCTGTGTGTGTTAAATTACAAGAAACCCTAAAATCAAAAACCCTAAAACCATATTCACCATTTATGCTAAATACATTTGGAAAGAGAATAATGTCTTTACTTGGGCATCAAACCACTTCATTACATTCAATTTGATCCTAAATGAGTTAAAACAAATAGGAAAATATTAAGCTTGAATTTAATTACAAATATTCAATAAAATAATTGAAAATTCGTAATTAAATCAAATTCTCGTATTGAGCCCGTATCCAATTTTCTGCACGTGTTGACTTCAGTGAAATGAGCATATCTTGAGCTCCCGACGTCCGATTGAGGCGTTTCAAGATGCGTTGAAAAGGTAACTGAAAGACGGTCAATAGGTAAGAGACATTCTGACCCAAAAAGGCTAGGATCCTATCGAAAATTTGTCGTGAGTCCATAGTGAGAATTCCTTGCGCATCACTTGATTTTCCATACTTTTTGGATAAGATCTCTTATAATCTTTCCATATCTGATGTGATTAAAATCTTGTATGATCTGCAAGAATAATTAAAATAAAATAATAAAAAAGCAAAATGGGCCGGATAAAAATACGCGACTACACGTGCTTAATGGTCTTCACATTTCCCCAGCAGCAGCAAAATGAAAAATGCTGCACATAGATGTTCCAAGCATGGACTAGTCTTGGCTATTAAGTTCGACAGGAAGATGATTCTTTGTAATTTCTGCTAGTTTTGCAATGAATATTTACAGTTTTAAGTAGCTGCCTGCCTTGCAAATTGCAATCGAGACCGTACCTGGTTCTCCCCGATACTACAATTCATCCTTGGAATACCTCCATTTTCCCTGTTGCTTCATGCTCCGTATCAGTGAATCCAACTATATTACTCAGACTTGAGCGTGGATGTTGGGTTTAGTATCCATTTTTTTTTAGTTTTTTCTCATTTATTTGGAAGATTTCGTATCTTCATACACGGAGCAAAATTCAAGTCCCATGGTATTTCTGCAAAAGTTGTCATGTTTAATCCAAAAGATCATTGATTTGCTCATGTACGTTTCTTTGGTGCAGGATGGATTTAAAAATGATTTCTAGAGAAGCGAGGAGGAGAGCAAGAAGAAAGTATTGAAAATTTTCATCCTCGTTTCACATATTAAGCTTTAAATAAAAATATTGATAAAATGTTTCGTGATGATGGCTCTAGTCCGGTAGCTTGAGTGTGTTACTTCAATGCAAATGTTCCAAGTTTGATTCCTCCTTACTGCAAATCTTTAGTTTTATTTATTTTTCCTTTAATCACATGGTAACACGTGTCACATGTGATTGGAGAAAAATATTAAATTAAATAAATTAAAATTAATAAAAAAATATTGGAGCCTTAAAATTTTGAATTAAGTTAAAATTATGACAGAATTGATATGATAGGTAAATAACAAGGACGAAATGTGTAATTATACAAATTTTAGTTAACTGTCATGTCACCTCCTTCATTAGATTTTAACGACGGGTGGTCAAAATATGAGCACTTTAATAATTCAATTGTCTGATTGACGAGTTTTTTAGTTAGGTGGTCAAAATAGAAATAACCTCATAATTGAATGGTCTAGTTTACCCTTAATCAAATGAGTTGCATATGAGAATTTTTTTTTAAGGGTAAACTATACAAGTGACCACCGAACTATGGGATCGTTCCTATTTTGACGACACAACTAACAAATTCGTCAATAAGACCATCAAACTTTTAAATTGCTCATATTTTGACTATCAACCGTTAAAATCTAACGAAGATGTTTTAGTTAACAGAAATTTATATAATTATATATTTAATCCCTATTATATTAATTTGATTTTATTTTAATTAAATTAAATCAAACAACTATTCATATGACAACACGTGTCACTATCTGATTGAGCGAAAACAAATAAAAGGAAATAAAATAGGTGAAATGTTGCCGGTGGGTTTTGATCCTAAAACTTGAGATACGGAAACTCACGCTCCAACCGATTGGCTATCCAATCTCTAGGGATATTGTTTGATAATTTTGTTTAGGCTTAATGGCCCGTGTGAGGATAAATTTGGAGAATAATTCAAATGAAAATTAATATTTATAATATAGGAATGTTGGAGATATAAGTTATTTTTTACAGTGTAAAGAGGCTTATATATCTCTTATATTTTAAATATTAACTTTCATTTGGCCTATATATCCGACGAAACTCCCGTTTGACTATTAAAGTATACACTAAATTCTAAATTATTCCCTAAAGAAATTTTTCAAGATGTTTTGCCCCTTAAATTAAAAATCGCGATTCCAATAAAAAAAAAGCCATGCGGCACTTTTAATAAAAAAAAAATCTGAATGACTTTAATAGAAACTGATAATTTGCATCTTAAGTCTCTCAAACTTAATTTTTATTCAGTTTAATCCCTAAAAAGTTAATTTAATTAAAATAAATAAATAAAATTATAATATTATTAAAAGTTTCCCGTTTTCACCTCTGCCTCCATTTTTTTTCTAAATTTTCTTTTCTTCTTCTTCAGGCCATTGCCTTGTCTCCATGGCACTATTGTCCGACCACCTTCCATGAAAGAATCAGTACCCAAATGTTTCTTATCTCCTTCTCTATCAAGTGCTCTACTTAGGTTTGCTTATAAAGTATCCAAAAGGGGACGAAATTCAAGTCAAAGCTTTGAGTGTTCATCGCCGGATCTACTCCGTTCGTCGTTAGACCGATGTGAAGTCAAGATATGTTGTTCCAGATTGTCTTGCATTTCTTTCCACCGTTCGGATTAACGTTAAGGGCAACATACTTCGAAAGCTAAAGGAGCCATCCACATCTCTTGATTTCTTTTATTTTTCTTGATTATCTTTCAACTTTTCTGATTTTAGTCTTAGTTTGCAAGTCTAACACTCAATTTGTAATTTTTGGATTTTGGGTTTGTGTGGGTTTGATAGCTTGTGATGACTACGAATGTGATTAGCTAATGGTGATGGATGTGATAAAATGTTATGCAGATGGCAGATTGGGTGAGTTGGATGTTGGAATTGAGTTAAGAAGTAGCTTGGTCAGTCAGTCTACGACGGTGGCACCACTTCCGGCTCTGCACCTGGTGGTGAAACCGGACCTTCAGGTTCAATAAGCAAGTGTTCTGATGTGATATAATCGATGCAGATTTTTCCGACAACCAATGAAAATAGGTTTTGACCATGTATGCTGAGGACTCGCCATGTGGGGGTTGGGATTCAATTTCCTGAGGACTCGCCATTGAGTTTCGATGCTTGCCCTTGATTTTAATGGGCATGGGATCGTATCCGTTAATTGCAAACCTAAGTATTGGTTTGCTTTTTATTTCCTTTAATGTGTGGTGAAATGTGTCACCACCTCATTGGTTGGAAAAAAATTATTGTAAAAAATACTACAAGGGCATCTGATTAGAAGAGAAGAAACAGAAAATAATAAAAAATGATATGTACCAGAATAATAACACGAGCATAAAAATAACTTTAAGAGCTAAAAGCGAACAAAATGTATAGTTTAGAGGTTGATTTTTCATTTAAGCCAAGAAATAATTAAAAAATAAAGTTTTTAGAAGTTTTTTTATTGGACTTTCAAATACATGCAAGGCTTTTTAAATTTGATTATATATATTTTCAAATGAAAACTTATTCTATTCGTAACAAAAATCTCTTGCTCTTTTTTGGTGTCTTTTTTTATATCACAACATTAAAAAATAAATTTTAATTTATAGCCCTAAATTCTATTCTTAAATTTTAATTATTAATTCTCTAAATTTTAATTCTAAATCTTAATTTTAAGCTCTAAAGTTAATTTTTTTAATGCGAAAATATAAATAGAAGCAACGGGGATTTCTATTTTTTATTCATAGCTGAAAGCGTTGATTTGCTCCATTTTTGGAGACGCAAATTTAACATTTAGGCCCACATGTAATAAACTAGGTAATTTCCCTTCATATTATATTATCTACTACGGATAAAGTTCTCAATTTGAAGTTGGCCACGTTCCCAACTCAACCTCCTTTCCACGTCACACGAGCTACCCTTTGCCCAATCACATGAAAACCAGATCCAAAGACAAATTCCTTGTGGAAATGGAAAAGAATAGCGAGCAATTACCGGTGTCAGAATTCCTCAAGCACCATAAGAGTAAATGAATTTGTGTTTGAGAAAATTGTGTTCTCATAAACCTTATTAAATGCGTTCAATTTAATTACGGTCTATTTTTAAATATTTTATTTGATTCATGTTAATCTCTTGTTAATTATTTTATTCTTGACAGCATGGAATTATTGGAGGAGCCTAGGTGTTCAACATTGGAATGGTCATCCATTCATTTTATTCTTGGCATCTGCCTTGTGCGTTGATGTTAAACTCTATAGTTCCGTATGAACAGATTCAAGCATTGCAGTAGCCGGAGAGCTATTCGAATGTTTGGTTTTATTCGATCCTATTTTATTTTTCTATTTTCAATTTTAGATCTATTTGTAGTTAATTTTATTATGTTCGATCTAATAATAAATTCAATATTTATTTTACTGATTTATTTTTATTAGATTAACGCTTGTTTCTAACAAAACGTGAAGAATGGCAAGCAATTTCCAGTGTCAGAATTCCTACGTGAAAGCCGCCAGAAAGTGGAGGAGAAAGCATTAGGCCCTGGCGTCGGTGCTGGGACTTGGTTGGCTGGATTGGGTATGGTGGGTGGCCTTGGAACCATTTGAAACTTGTTTTGGGAGTTGGAGCTGGTTGTGGTGTTGGCTTTGAGTTTGGATTTGGTTATGGTTTTAGTTTAGAATCTTTAGAATCCAACCTCTCTAAAGATAGTTCAGATTCCAATAGATTTTTTTTAATTTCTTAGGAAAGCAAAAAATATTGCTATATTTCAATAGTGTTGAGGCTGTTGTTCTTTACAAACTCTAGTTACTGATGAATGTGTTGGACATGCCGACTCTCTTTTTCTTCCTTCATTGTGTTATGAAGTTCAGTTGAACCTAATTTCTCATGTTCTTTTGTTTTTCGTCAGAGTTGCAGCCCAGGTGTTTGATATAATGTCAACAGAATGTAAGTTTATCCTTTAAAAAGAAAACAATGTCCAACCATAATAGTAACACTTGATGAAAATTCTAAGAATATTAATACAATAATATATGTCTAAAAATCCTAGAAAAGGGAAAGAAAAATTCAATGGAAAACTTGTTAGTCTGAGAGGGAAAACCTGGCATCATGGGATGATATATGGATTGTGGAATAGTGTAGATGTTAGGGACATAGTAATCCATCAAGGAATTAGCAGGTTGTTGCATCGAATGGAACATAAGGAATATTACTACTGCAAGACCCATGATCAAACTCAGGATAGCTGATAAAATTCTGCTGTGGCCAATGGGTGTTGACAGCAACTTCCTTTTCCTTCCCCAGGTTTAAGAGCCCTGTTTTTTTTTGACTGAATTGCCTTCTCAACGGCAGCAATCTTAGTATCCAAATCAAGAATCAAGTTTCGAAGTTGATTCTTAGAGTAGTGATTTATCATATTTTTGTGATCCGATGTAGCAAACCACGTCTTCTTACATGCAAAAGAATCGAAAGCCTTTTTGCTAGCACGCTGCTGCTTGAACCTCTCGATGATTTGCTCAGCTTCCTGATTATCATCGGGCCAAATCTCGGATTTTTGTTTTCCTTGCTCATGGATGATGAGCAGTATCTTCATGTCACAAAGGATTGATAACTCCTTTGCCGCCTTTAACATCGTCTTCCTTCTTTCTTCGTAAACCTTCTTACGAGCCTTGTGATTCTCTATCAGTTTCATCTCCGTCCTCCGTTTGCCCATCTGTTCCGATACGACAGAAGTGAATCGTATTCAGAGAAATCTGGCCAAGCTTTAAAGCAATAAAAGAAACCCAGTGGGAGGGAGGTTGAAGAAAGGGTTGTTGGTTTAAAGTAAGAAGCAGAAGGAATTAAATAGGAGGAACAAGAACGAAGTCGGTCAAGTTTTTATTTAGGGTAATATCACAAACGGTTTAAAGAGAGACTTGATGATCAAGGAACTGGGATGCAATGTGTCACGGACCAAACTTTTCGAATCGAGACATTGGCGCGAGCATCAAATAGGGAGGTTGTGCGCAATGCAACGGGCTTGCCAAATGTGGCCCAGCACTCGGAGAATGTCGTGGACCATACTTTGGGACCAAGGCATTGGCGCAAGAATCAGCCAAAAAAGGTTTGCGCGGTGTAACAGGCTTGCCAAGACCATTAGACTTGGCCCAGCACTTGAAGGAAGGCGTGGACCAAACCTTTGGAACCGAGGCTTTGGCGCAAGAATCAGCCAAAGAGGGTTTGCGCGGTGTAATGGGCTTGCCAAGACCATCACACTTGGCCCGACACTTGGAGAATGCTAGAAAGCCCGCAAGCCCATAGGACTTAGCCAAATCCATGGAGGATTCAAGAGGGTAATTTGGTCAAAGCATCATCTATTTATTTAAAATATAATTTGTAGATAATGTTTGTGATAATTAGAGATTTGAAATTGAGATTTGATTAGATAAGATCAATCTCGACCGTCGATGTAATTTAAACTGAGCCGTTGGATGTAGGGGAGTTCAACTATAAATAGAGGCTCCTTCCTCACTTGTAAATCAGTTCAGTTCACTTCACTTTGGGTAATACAAGAAGCATTTACTCTAAAAACTCTTTGAGTGTTCTTCATTATTCTTGAGTGTTCTTCGTTGTTCTAGCTGCCAATCTCTTTCCATTGTTCTTTGATTAGTTTCCACTTAGAACGATCTTTCGTTCGAGGGCTTCAGAAGGTGTTTGATCTTCCGGAGCGAGAATCCTAACTGAGTTAGGTGTTTGTCGAGAGAGCTTCACCTAAGGCTGTGACAAGGGATTTCAGGGTGACTTAGCAGACGTTTCAACCAAGAAAACGACTAAGGTCCGCACGATTCGTCTGGCAAAGGTCTAGCCCCGCGACACAAGTGGTGTCCGTGACAAGATCTATCGAAACCTGGAGGGCTTGTCAGAGCCGTTGTCGAGCAGGAGTACTCACAAGGCTGGTTGAAAGCTGACTTAGGCGTAGGAATCGACTGATTTACGTCGAAGGCGTCTAAGGCCGCACGGATCCGCTAGAGTCAAAATCTAACCCCGTGACAAGTGGTATCAGAGCAGTTCCACGACAAATGGTATCAGAGCAGTGCCACGAGGCAAGTGGTATCAGAGCGAGTTGAGGAAGGGACTTGCGTTCGAGCCAGCTCGTAGTTGCAGTCAAGCGTGGTGGTGACTTGTGTTCAAGCCAGCTTGCAGGTGCAGTCAAGTGTGGTGGATTCCAGCTTGTAGTTGCAGTCAAGTGTGGTGGATTCTAGCTTGTAGTTGCAGTTAAGCGTGGTGGTGGTTTGCGTTTGAGTTAGTCGAAGTGATCGGGGATCAGACTAGTTCGTGGCAAAGTGGTGATTGAGATGGCACCAAAGAAGAAGACACTGACAATGGACGATGTAAGAAAGACTCTGAATGAATTTGACGAGAGGAGCAACCGTCTTGAAAATAAGGTACAATCAAATCTTGAATTCATAACAGTCGTGGAGGCTTGGGTCGATAAACTCTTGGACTTCAAGAAGGAGGCCAAGGTGGTGTTTGAACAGCTAGAGTCGGTAAACCTTGAGAAGTTGGGTTCGTTGGATATTGAGATGTTAGAGTCTCTAGAAGGGGTCCAGGAGGAGGTTAAATGGGCTCTTAATGGCTTGGATGCGAAGATATCTGAGCGTGGTAATTCCTTAGAGGCTACAGTGAAAACTCTAAAAGATGAGGCCAAAAAGATCCAAGGTGTTGTGGAGTCACGTCTTGAAAAGTTAGAGTCCATGGAGGGCAAGTTCAATGACGAGACGCAACGCATCCTCAACGAGTTGGAGGTAGTTCGAGAGAGTTGTGCTTGTGAAGCCAAGATGGGGGATTTGCAAAAAGCGGATGATTCTTCCGAGGAGAAAACTGCGAAGGAGATCTAAGAAGTTTTCAACTCGATGTACGAGAAGTTGAACCAACATGATAATTCCCTTCAGGATACAATGGAGGCAATGAAGGCGAAATTGAAGTCGTTGGGAAAGAGGGTTCTTAGACTTGAGAAATCCGAAGAGGAGGCCAAGCAGACCCAAGGTGTTTTTGAGTCCCGTCTTGACGAAGTAAAGTCCGTAGATGACCGGTTCAAGGATGAGACACGAGAAGTTCTCAACAAGTTGGTGACTGTTCGAGGGAGTAATGCTAGTGAAGCTGAGATGGAAGCTTTGTGAAAAGAAGTGGATGAGCTCAAGAGGGAGCTGCTCAGTTGCAAGATGGCAATGTGAATGTGATGCGCTCAAAACCTTCTTAGAGGGATTTAGACCGGGGGTGAAGCTCGCAGTAGAGCGGGGAGATGCCCAGAGACTTTAAGAGGCTTTCGTTGTTGCCGAACCTCTGACCGAGCCCGCAGAATGCAAGCAGGCGAGTGTTGAGTTAACCAGGCCGAGTTCGAGAGACAAGGGGAATGTTGAGGCTAAGTCCGTGCCAGAAAGAAAGGGGAGCAAGAAGTTGAAGTGCTACTTCTGTATTGGTCCTTATTTGATAAGGGGATGTCCCGAGAAGAACCGCCTAGCTGCCATGGTGAAGACAACAGACGAGTCAAAGGGTGAAGTAGTGAGACTTGGGATTGTGTGTGTCAATACCGCCAAGCGAAGTGAGAACCGTGGTTCGACTACGAGTGCCAAAGTAGTCTAGCCAGTGATGAGACTTGGTGCGATAACAAGTGATGAAGCTGTCAAGCTGAGGGTAAAGAAGAGTCGATTGAGCTGCTACCGATGCAAGGGACCTCATAAGTTGCGGAGATGCCCGTTTCGAGCCAAGTGGTCCGAGGGACAGGACAAGGCCAAGAGTAAAGAGCCTGTGAAACTTGGTTCCGAGTTGTCTAGTTCTGTCAAGGTAAGTGGAGACCATGAGCAGAATGGGTTGAAGATGTCCGGGAAGGCTGGGAAAGAGCTTGCCGAGAATGTTCGAGTGAAGAATATTGCTTTTGAGACCAGTAGAGTGTCGAAGGGGGCTGAGCCGTTGAGGGACATAGCAACCGTTAAGATGCCACCTATGGGCAAGGTGGGAAAGAAGCGAAGGACTTCGAGGAAGAAGTGCCGACACAAGATTAAGTAACTAGAGTGCTACCAGTGTAAGGGGCTTCACAAATTGCGAGAGTGTCTGGATCGAGTCAAGCCATCCAAGGAGTTGGGTGAGCCCGAAGAGAGCAATACTGTATCGCTTGATCTGATAATGTCGAGTTCTTCCAAGGCCAAGGGGGACCGAAAGTAGAAAAGGGTGACCATGTTTGAGAAGGCTACCAATGAGCTTGCTGAGGATGTTCGGGGAAAGAGCATCGCTTTAGAGACTATTAGAGTGTCGAAGGGGGACAAGCCGTTAAGGGACATAGGAGACACCACCAATGGGCAAGGTGGGAAACGAGCGACGAACTTCAGGTAGGAAGTGTCGACGCAAGAGAAAGCACCGAACTTCAAGGAAGAAGGATCGATGCAAAAGAGCACCAAACTTCAAGTCAGAAGGGCGGATGCAACCAGAAACAACGGACTTCAGGGAAGAAGATCCGATGCAGAATAGCGCAACGGACTTTGTGGCGAAAGTGCCGATGCATGCAAAGAACTTCGATGAAGAAGGTTCAATGCAGAGGGGGCCAGACTTCAAGGAGAAAGAAGGGCTGGCCTGTTTTAGAGTAAATGTGATAGAGGAGAAGGTACATCTCAAACACATTCCTAGTGTTTTTGGTTTTGATTTGCCATTGTTGATGAGCGTAGGTCAAGTAAGACCTAGTCTTCAGTGCGGGGGAAAAGAAGATTGGAAGAGACCTTTCAGAGTTCAAAGGGGCAAGCAAGAGTTATCGACGAATTTGAGAGTTCAGTCTGTGTTCAATGTTGTGACAACTTCCAAGTCTTTGCCGTATGACCAAGTGGGACTGAGTCAAGGTAAATCGAAGTTTGTGGGAGAGTGCTCCTACAAGAGAGATGTATCAAGAGGCGTGTTAGCACGCGGTGCTCAACGACAGTTTGAGTTGAGGCGAGCAGTTCATATGGGGGAATTGCATGAAGCCGAGGTATCGACGAGTAATCAAGTTGACCCTGCCCAGGATCGTTCGAGTGCAGCGACGAGGGCGTCGCTAAGTCAAGTGGGGGAGAATGTCACGGACCAAACTTTTCGGATCGAGACGTTGGCGCGAGCATCAAATAGGGAGGTTGTGCGCAATGCAACGGGCTTGCCAAATGTGGCCCAGCACTCGGAGAATGTCGTGGACCATACCTTTGGGACCAAGGCATTGGCGCAAGAATCAACCAAAGAAGGTTTGCGCGGTGTAACAGGCTTGCCAAGACCATTAGACTTGGCTCAGCACTTGGAGGAAGGCGTGGACCAAACCTTTGGAACCGAGGCATTGGCCCAAGAATCAGCCAAAGAGGGTTTGCGCGGTGTAACGGGCTTGCCAAGACCATCACACTTGGCCCGACACTTGGAGAATGCTAGAAAGCCCGTAAGCCCACAGGACTTAGCCAAATCCATTGAGGATTCAAGAGGGTAATTTGGTCAAAACATCATCTATTTATTTGAAATATAATTTGTAGATAATGTTTGTGATAATTAGAGATTTGAAATTGAGATTTGATTAGATAAGATCAATCTCGACCGTCGATGTAATTTAAACTGAGCCGTTGGATGTAGGGGAGTTCAACTATAAATAGAGGCTTCCTCCTCACTTGTAAATCAGTTCAGTTCACTTCACTTTGAGTAATACAAGAAGCATTTACTCTAAAAACTCTTTGAGTGTTCTTCATTATTCTTGAGTGTTCTTCGTTGTTCTAGCTGCCAATCTCTTTCCATTGTTCTTTGATTAGTTTCCACTTAGAACGATCTTTCGTTCGAGGGCTTCAGAAGGTGTTTGATCTTCCGGAGCGAGAATCCTGGCTGAGTTAGGTGTTTGTCGAGAGAGCTTCACCTAAGGCCGTGACAAGGGATTTCAGGGTGACTTAGCAGACGTTTCAACCGAGAAAACGACTAAGGTCCGCACGATTCGTCTGGAAAAGGTCTAGCCCCGCGACACAAGTGGTGTCCGTGACAAGATCCATCGAAACCTGGAGGGCTTGTCAGAGCCGTTGTCGAGCAGGAGTACTCACAAGGCTGGTTGAAGGCTGACTTAGGTGTAGGAATCGACTGATTTGTGTCGAAGGCGTCTAAGGCCGCACGGATCCACTAGAGTCAAAATCTAGCCCCGTGACAAGAACAAGAACAAGAACGAAGTCGGTCAAGTTTTTATTTAGGGTAATATCACAAACGGTTTAAAGAGAGACTTGATGATCAAGGAACTGGGATGCAATGCATGCACCATAATTAAAGACGTGAAACACAGGGTAAAAAATTCTTTTAAAAAAATATTTTTAGATTATTTAATTTAAAAATTAATTATTTAGTATTGTTGTCGAAAATATTTTTAAATGTATAAAATATCTATTTTAGACATTTTAAATATTTAAAAAATTAGTTATATAAATGAAAATAAATGATTAATTTTACTCAAAAGTGCTTTAGAAAAATAAAAAGTTATAAATTTTAGTTTTTTAAAAGCACTTTTCAAATAAAGATAAAAAAATTAGCCTAAAAAATTATATATTCTGCATTATTTTTGACTCTCAAAATATTTTTAAAAAGTATTATAGAATCCCAAAAACACTTTTGAAAAATATTGCATAATGGAGCCTTAATCGTCGAAGACCCTCTTTAATCACTCCAGTCCTATCTATGATGAACTATTATACTTAGAAACACCCTTGTGCATTCTACATCCTTTGAGCTACCATTAAAAAATTAAGTTTTTTTTTTTGTTTAAATAAAAAAAATCAATTTTTTGAATTATTTTATTATTTGTTTTGTGTTCTTAAATTATTTTCGTGAAAAATATTTATCTAAATTATCATTCTATAACTATTTTAGTATATTTGTTAGTCTCGTACTTTCTAGTTAAATATATTGACACTCATGTAAAAAATTTAACTAATTTTTATTTAATTTTTTAAAAATTATTTCAATTAAATTAAAATTAAGAAAAGTAGTAAAACACATTTAGTTCTCAAATAAACACGTTTACCTCCAAAAACATTTTTCTTAATCATGTAATCTTCTTCATTTGGAAAAGCTCTTTTTGTTTAAAACCATTTTGAAACTTAAATTTCTCTTCGATTTTTTTTCCTGATAAGTTGTACTCGATTAGAGTACTTGAAACCTAAAATGATTTGATTTTGTAATCTATTTGAAAAATTTTAAAACTTCAAATCGTTTTTTGAAATATAAATTCATGTTTGCTTGTACAACAATTGTCACTTATCAATACTTAATTTAACCATAGTAAGTTTTTTTATTTTCTAAAACACAATTACACCGGTGTAAAATCATTCATATCTCTCAAACATATTAACACCGGTGTAAATTTGTTCTTCAACGTAAATATGTTTCTGATTATAAATCATGCTTGCTTGAACAACATTTTTCTCTTGTCAATATATTATTACCCCAATATAAGTTGGTTCTAGAGTATTACATTGATTAGTGAACTATAAAGTTTAAATTTTTGGTCAACCCTACTTAGACATAGTTCAAGAGTTGAGTGTTAGTTTAAATTCAAAATACCGTTTAAAATTTAGAACGATTTAAATAAAATTACGTTTAAAATTTAAAAGAATTTGACTAAAATTATGAGATTTTAAAATACAGGTTTAGAATTATTTAATGGCATAATGCTAAAAAGCCCCTGATGTTTGATTAGATAATTATTTTGGACTTTATTTTTTGAAGCACTTGAATGCTTAACATTTTATTTTAGGTCAAAATGACCCTCTATGAATCAAAGTTGCTAGTCAACTAACGATAAATTACTTGAAATATGACAAACTTACATGATAATGCACACATACATAACAGTGTCATATAAACAAATGTAGTGACATGATATAATGATACATTAGTCAAAAACTAATTTTATAAAATTATATAAAATATAATTTTTTAATAGCTGACATGTCATTCTACCAAGTTATTTATCGTTAATTGATTAATATTTTTCATCCATGGAGGGGTCATTTTAACTTAAAATGTAACGTTGAGAATTTAAGTGTTTTAAAAAATATTATAGGACAAAGTGATTATCCAATCAAACATTAGGGACATTTTTTACATTATATCTTATTTAAACACAAGCTTAACCTAAATACATATGGTTGCATTCGTAGGAAATCATACATAGGAAAATAATAATATGTGCCTCATTAAAAATCTCCTTAAACCTAAATGGAGAAAAAGATTACATATAATAGTACCATAAAAGTTCCAAAGACTGTAAAAAACAAACTTAAAGGCTTAAATCATCCAAAAGGATGAAAGGAGCAACAAAAGGAGGCGCATGCTCAAAACAACCTCAAGGCTATCAAATTGTGCGTGCTTGGCGAGTGCATCCGCCATCTAATTACCAGACCGACGAACATACTGACATTTTACAATTCAGTCCCGACGACATACATACAAATACAAGGACCATACAAAAAATATTTTAATGAATATAGCCTTAAATTAAAAAATCACTAGTATTTTTTTATGAATAAAGCCTTAAATTAAAATTATGTATTTAACAATTTTATTTTAATGAATAAAGCCTTAAATTAAAAAATCACTAGTATTTTTTTTAACAAAATTTGTTAGTCTTATTAAAAAGAGAAAATATCCAAAATTACAATAAAAGTTTACAACTATCATCATACACTAAATAGATCATTTGGACATTTTCCTATAACATTGACACAAGAAACTAGCCACTCTATATTATACAAGGAACATACATGGAAAATGTTAAAAACTCAACCAAAAAACTCGAACGAAAAATAGATAACAAATTTGACTGCATCAGCAAACGGACCACAAAAGAGGATTAAGCTATTGAAAGACCACTGAGAATCACAAACCAGAGCCGAGCGTTGTGAGAAACTATCCACAAACGCAAACTGCGTATCCAAATTCAATCTGAGGGTCTAGAGCATGGAAGATCAACAAGATTACAAATAAGCGCTATCTTAATCAGTCGTGACGTCGTCAAATCTAACCCTGAAAAAACATAAAATAAAAAGAACAATCAAACAACTGAAAAAGAAGATGAAAAATGTGCCAAAAGACAGAGATAAATGTGTCACAAACGCAAGAAAAAATTGTGACGCACAATAAAGAGAGAGTGTATTAGGGTTGAAAAAGAAAAGGTTATAAAAACAAAATCACTAGTAAACTTTTTTTGAGAGAAAAAATCACTAGTAAACTTGAATATTATATATATAATAATTATAAATATTATCATGTATTTCATCTACTAGTTTTCAATAACATGTGCTATGCACCTACTATTGTTATGTGATAAATTAATTTAATAATCTTTTTAAAAAATATGATTAAAATAATCCTCATTATGCACTTACATAAATTTTAAATTATAACTATAAATAAATTCAAAAAATTAAAAGTGTAATACAAAAAATCTGTACAAGTTATATTAAAAGTGAAGAGTTGGTATCGTCAGGATGAACCTAAGATTTTATAAAAAGGAGTGCAAACTATCATAAAGTTATATTAAAAATATAAGAGGTGCAAAATTACAAAAGTTTAAGGAGTGTAGAATTAAATTATTGATAAAAAATATAAAAAAATACATAAAATATAAAAAAATTTAAAAATTTTAAGGGTACAGCTGCTCCAGCATCCCCTAGGTCCGTCTCTGGGTATTGAGAGTCTGCTGGCGTCAACTAGGATTTTTGAAGTTTAGTGTTGAAACATGTTAAGGTTTGGGTTGGGCTATTGTCAGTTTTGAGCCCTATCTAATTAGAATTAGTTTAGTTTAGCACTGACTTCAATTTAGGTTAAATTGGGTCCTAATGTGATGGGCGGATAAAATGGCCGTTGACAAACTAAATCTTCCCTCGTTCCCAATTATTTTATCATTTGTTAATTTTTTACGTAGCTTTAGGGGGAAAATATTGTATAAAATCTGTAATATAAAATAATTTAAATAATAAATTTATTCTTAGAAAGTTAGCTTTCATTATTGCTGGAAAATTAAAAAATGATAGAAAAGAAAATGTGTCTTATAAAAGTTGTTAAATTTTTAAAAAATACAATTTGAAGGTTTAATATAAAAATAAGTGACCAAATTATATATTTTTTAGTTTTAGGTGCCTAGATTATTTTTGGTAAAAATAGGTGTCTAACGTTTCATTTTGTTAATTTTAGGTGACTGGTCATTGATTGCCGTTAAAAAAAATCGTTAACCAATTAAAATGTGACACGTGACATGTTTTAATATTTAATTTATTTTAATTAATTTTTTATTTTTAGAAAAACTTTAAATTTTAAAAAAACTCCAACTTTATAATATTTCACGAAAGGTCCAAAAATTCAAAAATTCTAATCCAAATCTTAAACCAGTCGTCGTCACATTGTCGTCATCAGAATGAAGTCCCCTCCTCTTACTACATGATCCGAACATCGTTCGTCATTCTTTCGACTTTCGTTCGTCATCCTTTCGGTTGTCGTTCGTCGTTCGAATGAAGGTTTCACGTTTGACGTTTTATTGCATCGTCATTCATCATTTTTCGACAATAGATGGATGGGGTAAACGGTCGTATGGGTCCTCCGATGGGAGTGGTGGGCAACGATGTGGCAATCGCCAACAATAATGATTGGATTTGGAATTTAGGATTTGGGTGTTAGGGTTTTCGAATTTGGGGATTATTTTGTGAATTTTGAGAAATTTAGGGTTTTTTTTAAAATAAGTTAAAAAAGAAATAAAAACAAAAAAAGAAATTTAGTTTTTTTTAAATAACGGTAGTTAACGGCCATACACCTAAAATTAACGGAATGAAATGTTACACTTATTTTTACCAAAAAATAGTTTAGGCACCTAAAGGTGAAAACATATATAGTTTAGGCACTTATTTGTATATTAAGCCTAATTTGAATGAGACATTTTAAAACACAAAAATAACAAATTTATTGGGACAGAATGACTATACTTTACTGTCGTCCAACTTATTTAATAAACAAATCAAAATTTTGTTAGAACAAAATCACGTTATTAAATTTAGTACATTATGTTCGTGGAAACCTTTTAAGGCGTGCAGAGATGGTCCTAATATCTTTCATTTGTTTTTTTTGTTGACGACATAATTCTGTTTGTCGAAGCTTCGATGGATCAGCTACAAGTCCTGCGACGAGAGTTTAATACATTTTGTAATGCCTCAGGACATAAAGTGAGTATTCAAAGACCACCATATTTTTTTTTTCAAGATTGTACCTAGTGATGTACGTAAGCTAATTAGTGGTGCATTTGGATTTAAGGAAGTGGAAGATTGAGGGAGATACTTAGGTGTCCCTCTCCTTCATTCTTGAGATAGTAAAGGCTCGTATTTAATAAAAAAGGTGCAAGATAGACTCTCGAGCTGGTAGGCTAAGTCTCTATCCTTGCCAGGAAGGGTGACATTGACTAAGTTGGTTCTTGCGGCAATTTCGTCATACACCATGCAAATGACAATTCTTCTCAATGGGGTATGGCTGGAAATTGAGCGTTTAATCAAAAGATTTATTTGGGGACAACACTAATGCAACAAGTGGTGTGCGTCTCATTAATTGGGATAATCTATGCAGACCAAGTAAGGATGGAGGTCTCATGTAACACCCCGATCTCGATTCAAATTCGAAGCATTACACATTCAAGTCATCCAAATTCGACCCAACAAAAATCTCCATTTAAAAACCTTAGATTTAGCCATTTTCAAAATATCAAATCATTCATAATTCAATAAAATTAAATAAGCATCTTAAATAAGTTTACAAAACAGGAGTTCCAAGTTTAAAACACCGTATATCAAAATAGTAAAGCAAATAGAGTTTAGAGACTCAACATTTGTAAGGTCCTATGAATACATAAGCCCAAAACTAAATACTAATATTGTACTCTGAAGCGATGCAGTGCCGGGAGATCCCTTCTTAATGTGCTCCTCGGTCATGACCAACCTACTAACCTGCGAATGAAAACAACGATTCCGAACGCTAAGCTTACAAAGCTCAGTGGTACATTTCTACTCTACCACAATTCATGATTATCATAAAATAAGCATGCATGATAAATATAGCTTAAATAGCATAGATAATGTTTCACTATCTATGAGTCATAATTGTAGCGATATCCCTCTCGCTAAAAAAGGGTTTTCGAAGTATTTGTTGTCTTTCGGATATAAAAATGTTTATTCCGTGGGGTTTTAGAAAAATCGTATTTTGTTTTGAAATTGGAGTCGCCACCGGCCACTTAGGTAGGCCGGACACCGTAAAACCAGAGATTTTTAAAACTGTTGGGTTCGGGAGTCGGTTACGGATGGGGAAGGATTAGCACTCCCACACCGCCCAAAATTGGTACTTTAATAATTACCGCTTTATTAATATTAGATTTTCCGGATTAAAGTGACGATTAATTTAAAATTTGGTTATAATTGTGAGTAAATTTTAAAGGCCCCGTTATCCGAGAGCAAACGCCCAACCACTATCACTACGCCTGATACTGGCCCCGTTTGCGCTCGGATAAAAGGGCACCGCATTGACATTATATATTCCATTATGCAAACTTAGTGAAATAATATATAAAAAAAGCATTCACATTAACATGGTATGAAAAATATAAAAAAGAGAATTATAAACTTTTAAACAAAAATAATATGAAACTTGAATATAACATAACATACCATAATGAATAAACAAAAATATAAATGTAAATGCAAAAAGATCATATTTCCAAAGCTAAACTAATTAATTCTAATATGCTTGATCACACAAATATATGACATGACATGCGTGAAATGTAATGCTAAACCAACATAACAACATGCTAATACATAAAAAAAAATTAAAGCTTGACTTCTATCATATAACATAATTTACATCCGCAAATTATTATGATATTTAAATATGATAAAAACACCACACTAACATATAACCAAAAAAGAAAGATGAACATAAAATCCATGCTAAAACATGCTATCTACACATAAACTAGACAAGCACCGATCAAACATGTAAGATATGAGCTAACAAACGAAAATATAAAGGTAAAATACAATCAACTAAACAGATATTATAAAACCTGAAAACATGAAATAAAAACATAAGAACACACAATGGGCAAGGCAAACATACTAAAAACATAATCACAAAAGCAGGTGCAATAAAAAAATCAATGATCCTAAAATACAAACAAAATAAAATATATTTAAACATGATATATTGACGATATTAACGAAACTGCAAGAGGACTGAAATAAAAAAAACAGAAGCAATAGGGATAAATAAAACAAAAACAAAAGCGAATTCAGGGGTGTAATTACAAAACAAAGAAAGCCTAGGAGGACTGAACATGCCATTTGACCAAGGGGCAAGCCCAAAGTACAAATATTCGAAACGTGAAAGGACTAGGGAGGTAATTTCACCATTTGAAAACGGATTTCGGGTAATTTAGGGGTTAAATTGAAAACTTTGGCAAACCAGAGAGGACCGGGATTGTGAATATCCCATGCGGCGAGACAGAAATAAAAATAATGAAAACGCGGAGGGATTTATGACGCAATTTCACCATTTTTTAAAAAATGAGACGCTTATAAAATCCCCTCATCCGGCCCAAAATCAAAATTTTCCCATTTTAGCCCCCCTTTTATAAAACACCCAGCCCTCATTTTTTCTCTCAAAAACCAAACCCTCCATCTTTGATAAACCCAAAAACCGGCGGCCAACCGTTGTCTCCTCCACCGCCAGCCGCTGCTAATCAGCGCCGACAAACCCAGAAAAACCACCAAAACGAACCCCACTTCAACCCAAACTCGAATCCAAACTTGGATTCAAAGAAAAGACTCATTTTTTCCTAGATCTAAGAAAATACGAAGCGAAAACTATATATTTTTTTAAAACCGTGACCAAAAGAACGTCTCCCTCCTTAGCTGGCTCACCATATTTAGGCTTGTTGTCGGTGGGGGAACTGACGACCTAAGGTAAATTACTCACTCCTTTTCTTTTTGTTATTTTTAGAGCATATATATGCATACAACACTAAAGATGAATGGATACCTTTGTGTGTTTTTTCTGTGTTCGAAAAGAACAATAGGATGGGATTCTTTTTTGCATTTCTGAAAAAACTCATGATATTCCACTTTGTTGGTTTACATATATTCTGCCCTGATCTGTGCTTTTTTGGTAGAAAATCAAACAAGAAAAATACTTGATTTGATTTTGTTAGTACTGCCATAACATCTTTTGTGTTTTTGGTGATGCTCAGCCATGCTTGGTGGTTGGTACGGCGGCATGGGGAGGTGACCGCTCGGCTACGTGGATTGGCGTCCTGGGAGATAAAGCAATTATCACTGCCAGAACCATTCCTAGCCGTTAGATCAGATCTGATCCAACGGTTAGGATTGCTCAATGATCAGACGGTTGAGATGGGGCCTTGGAAATGATGTAGCGGTTTGGGATCAAGCCACGTGGCCTGGGGAAGATGGTCGGCCTTGCACGTCTCTCACACGCGCGAGTGGAGGATCCAACAGCCCGCGCGTGGACTTCATGCGGCAGACGAGGGGTCTTTATGCTTCATCCATGGCCGTTGGATCCAGATCTGATCCAACGGCCCTTGTGCAACTGCGCAAAGTAAAAGGGGGCATTAGGGCTCCATTATCTGATGTGGGTTAGGTTTTTAGGATGTGGGTTAGGGTTTGGGCCGGATTAGGCCCAATGTAAATATCATGGGTTTCATGTAATTTGGACTTGGACTAATTTGGGTTTTAATATATATTTTTTATCTTATTTAAATTCCAACCCAATATCATTAATAATAATAGTAATAATAACAGTAGTAATAATAACAACATATGCGCACACATATATAATATATGTACATACAAATTAATATACACATGCAAACATCCATACGTATGCATATATCCACACATATTAATATATACATGCAAACGTTAATATATGTAACACATTAATACAATCATACATGCGTATATACTCATACACACATGGTTTACATGCACATTAGTCACACGTATAGTAATGAACATATAATATAATACGTATACATACAATGATAATATATTAATTAATAAATTAAAGTAGATTAATTTGTGACTGATTTAGAGGATTACCGAGAATTCGCAAGTTTTTGTGACTGGTATGTCACCAGCGAATTATGACAAACATGAAATGTATCCCAAGGCATCTTGCGCATGATAGTAGTTGTGGGGCTGCAGTCGAGGATGTAGATCATATCCTTTACTATTGTCCAATGGTTGTTCTGCTATGGTTGGATTTAATTCGGTATGATAAGGTTTCTGAATTTTTTGAGTTGAGCATTGTGGACTGGATTTATGCAAACTTGACAAATTCGGGTTCCTTTTCCAAAATGAAGGATGAGTGGGATATCTTGTTTGGTACCTTATTATGGAATATATGATTACCCTGTAATCAGCTCGTGTTTGATCCACAAATTGTTGACCGTGAATCAGTTCTCGCTAGGAGTCGACGCATGCAGCGAGAATTTAGTGACATAATCGTTGGATCGAGAATGCAACAACCTTCTTCAACATATATTCCCCAGGAGCTAGCTCGGTGGAAGAAGCCACAACAAGGGTGGTGTAAACTCAATGTTGATGGGGGCATGAAATAGTAATTCCAGAGAGGACGGTGTTGTTCGAGATGAAACATGTAAATGCTTGACTGGTTTCTTGAAACAATTGGACATGTGTTCGGTATTAGATTCGAAGTTATGGGGTATGTGTGAAGGATTATTGAGTGCCTGGTCTATTGGTACTCGTCGTTTTGTTTTGGAATATGATAGTTTGGAAGCTGTTCGGCTGGTAGTTAATATTGGAGTAAAAGGTTCATGTCATCCTTAGTCACGCATGTTATTTTACTGTTACAGAGACAATGGGAAGTCGAGGTTATGCATGTTCCTTGCCAAGGAAATAAGGTAGCTGATGGGATGGCCAAGATGGCTAGAACAAAGGATTTGATTCGCACCACCTGGTAAAATTTTATCTCTTTTGCATGAAGATTGTATTAGCTAGGCCATAGATGCCTTTTACTATTATTAGTTTTTGAATAGCTTAAAGGAAATTACAAGGTAGTATCTGTTCATGCATATTCTTAACCTTTTAATATTGTACACACCTTGCAAACAAAGCGATTGAACCCGAGTCTCCTAATATGGACATCATCCACTTTTTCATTGGGACCACTTGTTGAGTTCAGATATCTTTTATTATTTCTTTGTTCACAGAACAACAACAACGATTTATGTAATTTAATCACATATTTAAGACTAGATAGATTGCGGGATGGGGATAAGAATAGTAATGGAGTAATACGAGACGAAGATTGTCTAAAAGTATTCATCACAATAAATTTCAGGTACACCTATAATTGTTTTATACTGATCTAAGTCACTTCATCTCACCTCTTTAATAAATAACTTTTATTTAATATTATAAAACTACAAATTTATAATTTATTTATCAACATAATTTTAGGATATATAATTGTAGAATATTGTACAATATAAATATTTAAAAAATATTTGTATATATATGATTTTTGTAAATAATTCTAGCATATATACATTACAATATAAAAATGCATAAAATAAAATAAGAAGTAAATTAATAATTTTAAAAATTAAAGAGTGGCAAGATATAACAAACATTTATTAAAATTGCCTTGCTCTGCAGCCTGCATCAATCTTTTATTGAAAAATTTCTCATAAAATCCATTAAAAAACACCTTTGAGTTTTACCTCTTAAATGATAAGCCAAAGTATTATATCTTAGAGACGAAATTCAAAAAGATATTTAATTTATATAACAAATGAGATTATCCACATCAAGCGTTGCATTTCTGTTCATACCGGCGGCTTAACCTAAAGATATATGAATTAATATGGAGGTAGGTTAGAAGTAACCTGCTTTTGCATTAATGAGGTTTTAAATGCGAAAAATCAACTACAAACTGTGAGCGTGCGTTCCAGATTTTTTTAGTATTTATATTTTTTAACGTCCTATATTATTTTTATTTGTCTTAATTTTTGCAGACATAATGGTTAGAATTTCGACATCAAAATAAAATAAATTATTTTATGTCATTGAGATTATTTATTGAGCTCATTTTTGTTACTTATTATTGAATGCATAATATTTGTACAATTGTGAACCAATTCGGTTAAAGTATATATGAAGTTTTTTTATTTTATCTCTCTACTATAAATAAAACATTTTAATATTTTACTAAAAAGTTAATTTTTAGTCTCTCTTATATAAAAATGACATTTTAGTACTCTTATGTTTGAAAAGTGAATAATTTTTGGTCCAAAATACTAAAGTTATAATTAGTAGGCTTAAATATTTTGATGTAAACACCTTTAAGTTCTTGACAATTTTGAAACTGAGAAAATTGATCTCTCTCGAAAAATGAGAGCAATTTATTCAACATACAATTTTTTGAACAATTCCTACCTAGTGAGATGGGAAAAAAAAATTACTCCTAATGGGTATTGAACTCACAACCTAAGGGAGATGAGAGGCTATCAACTGAGAGCTTTTAAATACTTGCTCTAGAGATTGTTGATTATTCAACGTACAATTTAAAAGTGAGTAAATAAGAATAATATATGATGTTGTAGACCTTTTTTCATCACTACTTAACACATGTTCAACTATGATTGGATAATTTTTAAAAATAAAATAAACCATCATTTTTATATAATTTTATAATATTTCTTTATAATTTTGAAAATTTTAACATTTTAATGATTTTTCAATCATCTTTTTCATCTAAACTCCTAGTCTCTCTAAATTTAAAAATTCTAATAAAAGTTAATGTAATTTTTTTTAATTAAACATTTTATGTTTTGACTTGTAAATATAATATTATTGTAAGTAAAAATAATAAAATTTAAAATTAAAATATGAATTAATTTTATATTTAAATTTTATAAATATTTAAAATTTTCATAAGTGTTTTTATGATAATGCTAAAAATAAAATTACGAGATTTATATATGAATTAGGAATAACAGACTGATACGACAGTGGCATTGCATGGGTGAAATCCCTCCACAAAATTCGTTTGATGCCATGTATCCAATCCAAGCCTTAAATTTTCATTTAATTTGTATCATTGACTTTTACGTCATTTCTATTAAAGACTGCAATAAGTACCAAGTAGACAATTCGTTAGATGAAATGCACATTCAGAAATAGTTTAGCTTTCATTAAAAAAAAGTTTAGCTTACAATAAAAATATATAATGGTTAGATTTTAGGGTTTAAAGGCTAGGGTTATATTTAGGGTTTAGGGTTAGATTTTAAGTTTTAAATGTTAGGGTTTAGATTTAGTGGTTTACAATAGATGGATTGTGATTAGAATTTAGGGATCGAGGTTATAATTTAGGGTTTAAAGGTTAAAACTTAAATCTCTTATCATATTACACTAACTCTAGACTCTAACCTCTAGACCCTAAATTCTAACACTAAATCCTAAATTCTAACCACAATCCCTAAATTATAAACACATAAACCTAAACTCCTAACCTCAAAATCCTAAAACTAAGGCGCTTGTGAAAACTTTTTATTTCTACCGCCCGTGTATTGCATATAAATCCCATTTTTAATTGAGTTCCCTTTCAAAATTTTTAAAATTTCTAATTAAGTATTAAATTTTTTGAAAATTTTAGTTTGACCCCAATTTTATTTTGGAATTTTTAAATAAATACTTTCAAATTTTTGAGAATTTTAATTAGACCTTCAAATTTTTGAAAATTTAAATAAATCTCTCAAGCTATATTGTCAAGATCTGCTCCTACATTTAAATCAACTATATGAGCAAGCATATTTGGCTAGTTGACCAGACTGTTCATCTTTGTTCCCTTATATTCTCGTAGGTCATGAGTTTGAGACCCACTAAAAGCACTCATTCCTTCCCTTAGAGTCTCTTTTCTCCTCCCTTTAAGTGAAATTAAGATTAGATTTAGAATTTGTCAAAAAAATCAACTATATAATAACTTATTCAAACACCCATATTTTGAGCCTTACCAGCTATGTGAGACTCAACAAAAAATATGTTACTAATGCCATAAAGAGGTATTGCTGAAGCCATGGCGGAGCCACCCTTTGGCTAGGGGTGTGCTTGACATCCAAGAATTTTTTCGCAAAATGAATTATATTTTCTAGAAAAATAATTTTTGAAAACTTTTTTTAGTGTTTGGTTGATGTTGTGTAAATCATTTTCTGTTATTTGGTAAAGTTTTTTAAAATGATTTATTATAAATATCAAATACAATACATAATATTATTCATTATAAAAAAATTAATATTATTATTTTTAAAATATTACAATAATTTAATCAATACTATTATTAAAATATTATTGTTTTAAAAATTTTTAAACTAAAAATATAAAGACTAGTATATTTTATTAAAATAACTAATATTATTTATTATATTTGTTAAATATTAAAATAAAAAAATTATATTATATTTTAAAAACTATTAATACATATATTTTAAATATTTGATAATTTTATAAAAATAATATGATTATATTACATGGATATTAAATAAATAAAATAATATTATTAATTATTAATAATTCAATAATATTATTTTTGTTATCATGCAAAAATTATAAGACCCACACAATTATACATGTATTACTAAGTGCCTTATGAATTCAACTCTAACATATTATACTCAAGCAAATGGAAATTCAGTTGATCAGGCATAATCATAGATTATATAAAAATTTGACCGATTGACCAACCTGCTTATCTTTATTCTCTCATATTCTCGTAGGTCATAGGTTCGAGACCCACTAGGAGCACTCTCCTTCTTTCCCCTAGAGTCTCCCTTTTCCCCTCCCCTCTAGGTAGGATTAAGATTAGATTTAAAATTTGTCAAAAAAAATATTTTTACTAACAACTTGAAATCAACACCCAATAATTGATCAAATACAAATTTACTAATTTCATGTTATGTTTGCAAGGTCAAAGTGCACTTACTTTAGGCATTTTTCAAAATGATCATATTCCTCCACCAAGCTTGAAATCTAAAAATTAGCTTTTCACCTGGGTCTTGAATTTCACCTCGTGATTTGGTCCAAAACTCTAATACCAAATGCACAATAAAATTACTATAATCATTATTCATATCATAATCAATACTTCCAATAATCCACATAAATTTCATTGATTTTTCAAAATGTTATAAGTTTGTCATTTTGCTTGCTATACATAACAAGACTTCTCACACTTGTAAAAATATGAGGATGTAACCATCTACGTCTCAAGTGAGCCAATCCTCAAATGGATATTGTCTCAAGCTTCAAAAATCATGTCATTTCTTTATGATGCATAAGGGCGGAGTCAAAAATTTATTTAATGAGTTTTATTTTTTTAACAATATTTAAAGGGTTTAATTATTTATCAAGGGATTATTTTATTTTATCAAGGGGTGTTATTTTATTTAAAAAATAAGTGTCATTTATATTTTTATTTTTATATACAAATTATATAAAAAAATTCTAAAAATTTCGGGTGTCAACAAACGCCCCCATCCTTATATGTGTCTCCACCCATGATGATGCCAACTTCAAGAATGTGGACTTGATTTTTCCATGGATAGTTTCTCACACTTGTAAAAACCCTTCTAAATCTTCATGAAGACAAGCTATCAATAAACTATCTTGAAGGAAACCCCAAAACGAGCTTCCTCTCGCTCTATCTCTCACTCGGCAATTAGGGAAAGAAATATTTAGCCCTTTTTTGGTGTCTTATGTATATCTCCATACTAAAATATTAAATCTTATACTTTAATTCTAAACTTTAAATTCTAAAAACTTAACCGTACATTTTAAACTCTAATTTTATTCTTAAACACTAACCTTAAATCCAATCTTTTAATGTTGAGACATACATAGAGTACAAAAAAAAATATTCAAATTCAATTACTTTTCTCTCTCTTGCGTTCGAAAATGGGGCACCACAAGAGGAAGGAAATGCAGAAGTTTCCCCTATAATTCCTGGGGAGTGGGATTCAAGGATTTTTAAATCTCTCTTTTCTTTTCTTTTTTATAAAAATATCACCATTAATCCAATAACTCAAATTAACTCCTTAAAAATATTTATATCCAATGTCCATTTTGTAAGTCAACTATAAAATTATCATTTCACATGTAGTGTACGACAACTTAATTAGCATTTTAATGATAATTTCGTAAGTTTTTTTTAAACAATTCCTACTTAGAGGAAGGGAAAATTTGCTCTAAAAGAGTATTAAACCTACAACTTAGAAGAGAGGAGATGTTATCAACTGAAAGCTTTTCGTCACATGCTCTAGAGATTGTTAATTATAAATTCGTAAGTTATTTATGGTATAATCACTGATATTCAATTTATTGATTGATTAATATGGATTGGGTACTACATAGGTTATGGGGACAACTCTTCAACCCAATTTACTTCATTCACAACGTCATGATTTAAACATCTACCCTTACTTAAGAGATCTAATGTCTTATCTTGCTAAATCTATTGGTTGTTAGTTTTCGTAAGTTATTTTGTTGTGCCCAAAATTTATCTAGTATTACCATACGATGATTGCAACATTTAGAACCCTAAAATTATAATATCGATATCTCTAATCGACAATATTATCATCTATGTAAAAAAAATTAAGGATGATTCCAAGAATTATTACTCCATTCGTCCCATAAATTTTGTCTCATGCTGACTTTTCACGTAATTTTAGGAGAATTTTTTTATGAGATATGCGATGTATAGTAATTAAAAGGCTTAAGGGTTTAATAAGCCCTTAAACTTTTACAAAAAAATCAATTAAGCCTCTAAATTTTTTTTGCACCCAATTAAGTCCTCAAACTCAAGAAAAAAATCAATTTGGCCCTTTGACTAACGTTGATCGTTAAATTTAACAGGTTTTATTTAAAAAATCTTTTTGGCATGTATTGCAACAGGATAATGTCACTTGTCATTTCTAAAAAATTTTAAACTTTAATTTTTAAAAATATATAAGAATCCGAAAAAAAATCTTAAAAAATTTAAATTTTCTGGAAAATTATTTTTAAAATATAAAAATATTTTTAATTCCAAAATTTATTTAAAATAATAAATAATAATTTTTCAAAAGATTAAAATATTTTAAAAAATAGAAATATTCAATATTAGTATACAATTATAAAAAATAAATTGAAAAAATATAAAAAATAAAATAAAAGTTATTTTGGTTTTTAAAATTACTTTTTACTGTTTTATATTTTTTAAAATAAATTTTATTGTTTAATATTTTTTCAATTTTTTTATAATTTATAATAATATTTATTGTTTTAAAATTTTTAAATATTTTAATCTGTTGAAAAATTATTATTTATTATTTTTGAAATTAAAAATATATTTTTATATTTTTAAAATAATTTTCCAAAATTTTTAAGATTTTTTTTGGATTTTTATATATTTTTTAAAAAAATTAAAGTTTAAAAATTCCTAAAAATGACAAATGGTGTTATCCTGTTGCGACACATGCCAAGAGAATTTAATTTTTTTTTAAAGTTAACGGTCAACGTTGGTCAAAGGGCCAAATTGATTTTTTTCTTGAGTTTGAGGGCTTAATTGGGTGTAAAAAAAGTTTAGGAACTTAATTGATTTTTTTGCAAAAGTTTAGGGGTTTATTGAAACCTTAAGCCTAATCAAAATGATAATTTTATCCTTAAAAAGTTAAATTTTATTTTTGTTGAGAAACTAAAAAGGAATAGAAAAGGAATTATGACTTGTAAAAGTTATTGAATTTTTCAATGAGACAATTTTAATGTGATAAATTTAAATTACAAAATGGACAAAATTAATAGGACGGGAGAGTATTATTTTATCGAAGACAATTATTTATTTGATCCTCCACCTTTAACTTCTGCAATTTAATAGTTACAATTTTTTTGACCACTGGTATTTTGTACGTATTACACAATATTCTCTATGTTCAAAATTAATCTGATAATATTATGAAAATATTAATGTATACATCTCTCTTATAATTTAACCAAATTCTAACCTCGAATGATGCAAATTCACGTATAAAATTTTTTGGGGCATTACACTGTCGAATTAAAGACTGAAGCTAGGCATAAAGAGGCATCATTGTTATAGGTTTTTGTATTGAGCGAATTGTTGTTATTGCACTCTTATGTTTTCTTAGAAACTAATGCCAGTATTTATTTGAGCTTTGCTTATTATTTTATCAGTATGCATTAAATGTTAATTAAAAAACATTTAAAGGGAGAATCTAGAGCGGTTAGCCCAGTTGATTCAAGTAATGATTAGCCGTGTTCTTTGGAAGCCTTTTTGCACATATGCTAGAAGCTCGAGTATTTCACATTTGTTTTTTTGTCGATGATTTGATATTGTTTGCTGAAGTTTCGATGGAATATATAGTTGTTGTACGATATGTGCTTAATAAATTTTGTTTTATTTTCGGTCACAAGATTAGTCAAGCGAAGACGAATATTTGTTTTTCCAAAAATTATCTCTTCTCAGTTGTGGTTTGATATTAGTTTTACTTTTGGCTTTACTGAGGTTGTGGACCTCGGTAAGTATTTGGGCGTTTCTCTCATCCATCAATGAGTGACAACTGGCTCTTATAGCTATTTAGTGCATATGGTTCGTAGAAAATTACGCGGGTGGAAGACAACTTCGCTCTCGCTTGCTGGTAGGATAACACTTGCTCGATCGGTTTTGGCAGCAATCTCGTCTTATACCATGCAATCGACTGTACTTCCGAAGAAAACGTGTTTAGAATTGAATGACTGACCTGACGGCTTATCTGGGGTATAACATCAGATAAAGGAGATGTTCATTTAGTTCGTTGGGATGTGGTTTGCACACCGGTATCGCAAGGCGGTCTTGGGTTTCGTCGCATGACAGATCAGAATGAGGCTTTCCTTATGAAGTTGACGTTTAATTTATTGGCCAATAAGAGTGCTGTTAGGAATTTGGTATGCGGCAAAATAACCAAAACGATAACGATATAGACAAAAACATGCACAGGAGACAAGATTTAACGTGGTTCAGCATAGCCTACCTCCACAGTCGAGAGAAACGAACAATCCACTAATAACGTAGAGAACCCGAAGAGTACAAATACATGATAACCTATGTAATCCCAAAACCCGGTGTACAAATCTCATGACCCGGTGAAACCAAAACACTCTTCCCAACATCCCTACAATACTCATCTCTACAACGTAGGCACAATAGTTGTACAGATCCTAATTCCCCCTCTCTCTCATTCTCTTGTTCTCTCATAATTCAAAAGGTTAAACCTAGTCTATATTTATAGACCCAACTACTTGGTCACCAAGAAACCTTATTCAATAAGATCTCTACCTAAAATAAATATTTACACATTAAAGTAAATCCTAATTACCAAGTAATCTTCAACCACTAAAATTACAATAAAACCCAACTTAATTACCAATTAGAATTTGAGTCAAAATATAACAAATCTCCCCTTTGACACAAATTCTATTCGAGCATTGGTCTTCAAATCCTCAATAGCTTCAATTTTTACGTAAGCCAAATATCCGTTGAAGCACCGCCACCAAGTCTTCAACAACTCCAATTCTTATGTAGTATCCGTTGAAGCACCGTTGAATTTTGAGAATTATTTCACTTGCAACTGAAAGCTCGTTGTAGCAGTACTCCTCTGGCATGTCTCCAACATCGCACCGCAAAGTCCGCAGCAAAAATTCCTCCACAATCGCGCAGCTCGAACCATAGCTCATGATGCCATTTGTTAGGAATTTGGTATGCGGCAAAATAACCAAAGCGATAACGACATAGACCAAGACATGCACAAGAGACAAGATTTAACGTGGTTCGGCATAGCCTACCTCTACGGACGAGAGAAACGAACAATCCACTAATAACATAGAGAACCCGAAGAGTACAAATGCATGATAACTCATGTAATCCCAAAACCCGTTGTACAAATCCTATGACCCGGTGGAACCAAAACACTCTTCCCAACATCCCTACAATGCCCATCTCTACAACGTAGGCACAATAGTTGTAGATATCCTAAAAGTGGTTACATCTCTCCAGAGTAATTCCTCTCTCTCTCATTCTCTTGTTCTCTCATAATTCAAAAGGTTAAACTAGTCTATATTTATAGACCCAAATACTTTTCACCAAGAAACCTTATTCAGTAAAATCTCTACCTAAAATAGATATTTACTAAATCCTAATTACCAAGTAATCTTCAACCACTAGAATTACAATAAAACCCAACTTAATTACCATTTAGAATTTGAGTCAAAATATAACAAGTGCTTTGTGGGTGCGGTTCCTTCGAGCTAAGTAAAAGCGCGCAGATGGAATCCCTTTTACTTTGCGTCACCGTAATGTATCTCGTCTTTGGAAGGGTCTTGGTGTCGTCTGGAAGGATGTGTGTAACAACATTGTTTGGGACATGGGGAATGGTTTGAAGCTGGACTTTTGGTTTGATTCATGGATCGACGAGGTTGGTCATTTGCACAAACATGTTCATCCGAGCTTGGCATCTTCTTTGCCACGTGTTCCGGTTGCTGCGATGGTGACTCATGGAGGAGAGTGGTCGTGGCATTTATTCCAGCACTTGCTGCCCCAGCCGGTGTTGCTGCGCATTGCAGCGATTAAGTGTCCGTTACCACATCTTGGTGATGATGTTGTCCGGTGGCAAGGTGGTTCCACGCATAAATTATCGGATATTCATTGGCTTATTTGTTGCGATAAGCTCATGACCAACTTGAACGCACTCGGCGCCACTATACCTCGGTTAGTTCATGCACTGTTTGTCGAGCAGAGGAAGAGGATATCAACCATGTTTTGCAGTCGTGCCCTCCGACATTGTCAGTTTGGCATTTACTTATTAAACATGATAAACTATATGAGTTTGTGACAATAGACTGTTAGAATTAAACCATAACTAAATATAAAATCTAAACCCAAGATCTATCATGTCAAATCATCAAAAACAATAAACCGAATAAACTGAATGCGGAAGCGTACCTGAATTAATCGATAGATGAAAACCTTGAATCTTTTGATGAAGATCGCCTAAAAGGTGGTTGTGATCTTCCAAGAAGATAGGTTTTCTCTTGATGTAAAACTCTCTGACGGGGAAGGAGAGAAAAACAAGTTAACCTATTTCTTGGGGACCACTACCTCTTTATATAGTTGATTTAATAATCAACTATTAAGTATTTATAACTCTGCCCCTCATCGAATTATAAATACATCTTATGGTATCTACACTTTTATTTCCATGACATTTTAATACCCATGGCATGCCTAACATAATTGGTCACTTAATTTTGTGTCATACTTTAAAATAGCAATATACATTATACATATGTGCCCACTATTACGGATTTTAATCCAACAATCTCCCACTTGGGCAACATATGTTTCCTGACAAATGTATAACCTTATGAGCTCAAAAATTTGCTATTATATAATAGGTATTCTGTAACAATCTCGTCCATCAACTATATTCATATAGGATCAAAGCAGTCTTTGTCGTATCAATCATGACAAGACCCATCAATGGTCACATATACAAAATATAGTCAAATGACATAGATCAATCATGGATGCGTAGCATGGAAAATTACATGAAATGTGAACCAAACATGTCTATTTCCAACTGGTCCTCCTAAACCTTAGCGAGATCAAACTTTCTTGAATTTGAGTGTGCATAAACCAAAAGAACTTTATTTCTGCAGAAAATAATCTTAAAATATCCTTAAACTGAAGTAACTGAAATTGTGTCTAAAACGAATGAGCATTTTTCAAAATTACAAACTCCCACTAAAACTGAATATCTTTATATAACATTACACCCACATGAGTAGTGTGCTCATGAAAGACCTAGGGTGATAGTTTCTTAATAAAGCGCGCAAATATGGAGTTTGTACCAACATGCTCTATAGACACACAATCACTCTGAATTTTCTTTAACAACTAGGAATTTAATATTTATGTGATTCAAATTTGAAGTGTTCCTATTGTTCATAGAATAAATGAATGCATATTTATTGTCACAAAATAACCGAAGTGGTCTTTCTATTCAATCTATAATTAGCAGCCCATGTGACAAAATTCTTTTGCATCAATATTCTAATAGAATCGAAGTCTGTAAACTTGATGATCTCTAACTTACCAGAACTTTGATATGTGAGCATGTAATTTTTTGTTCTCTAAAGATATTTCATAACCCTATTGGCTGCTATTCAATGGTTCAAACTAGAATTGCTTAAATATCTCATCTAACATTCCAACAATGTACATAATATCCAAACGCATACATACTTGAGCATAAATTAGAATCTCAATAGCTTATACATATGGAATCTTTTGTATTTTCTAAATTTCAAGGTTACTTTTAGGGCATTGAGTAAGACTAAATTTGTCTTCTTTAGCAATTTGAGTATCACTTGGTTTACTCCCATTTGAACTTGTAGTATATACAATTGTCAACCAAATTTATCTCAAAGCCGAATGAAATAATCAATATGAAATTTATAATTTCATTAATGAGAGTCCTACTTAAGCTCATAGATGAATTTATTTAATTTACATATCATTGATTTTGTATCATTAGACACAAATCTATGATTGTACCATATAATTCATTTCTTCAATGTCGTCATTGAAAAACACAAGCCTAACATTCATCTTATGTAGCTCAAGATTAAAATAAGCAACAAGCGTATCTTGAAAGAGTCTTTTAATGAAACTTGAGAGAAAGTCTCCACAAAATCAATGTCTTCTTTTAGAGTATATCCTTTAGATACAAGACATGCCTTATACTTGTCCACATTATCATTTGCATCCCTCTTGGTTTTAAATATCCATTAACAACCAATTGGTTTGCACCTTCACATAATGAGACAAGTTCCTAAACTTTATTGTCTTGCATAAAATTATACTCTTCTTGAATGACATCAATCCACTTTTGAGAGTCAGAACTTTTATGATCTGATAAAAAATGATTGAATCATTTTCTATCATTCCATTATTATCCTTATTTTCTTGAATAAATACAAAGTAATAATCTAGAATAGTATTTCTCCTTCCTCTCGTGGATATCTTTAATGACACTTATTTTTTAAGGTTGTTGAGTTTGTTCTTCTGAAACAATTACCTTATCTTGAATGAGAGTTGTTCAACATTGTTTCTTTGAGGTACTTGATTCACTTCTTGATTAATGATAGGTGTAAAAACCTAAACATCATTAAAAGTGATAGTATGAATTAAATTGTAATCCAACTTCCCTCAATAGCAATGTATCTAACCTTATTTTCTCCCTCCAAACTCAACATCCTAAAAATGTTATAAACCTCTCCTTAAAATAATCCTTATTGTGGGATCATAAAATTTACAGCCCATGGATCACTCAAAATAACCAAGTAGTTGCTCACTTTTGAAGTTTAATTTCTTCACATGTGTCCTAACTTATACAAAAGAATCAATACTTCGTAACTTATTGTTGTTTCTTTTGATTAGGACCTTTAGCAACTTTATTCTAATATTTTTTTATTGCCCTTATTCTTAGAGACACTAACTAAATGAGCACTAACCGAATGAGTACTTTTACACTTATAATGCTTCAACTTTTCTTCCTCTTTAACACAATTAGAAATAAGCTCATTTAAAGTCTATTTCTCCTTTTTTGATTGTAACTAATTTTGAATTGGTTAAACTGTATAGGAAGCAATACCAAAATCATAAGAACAAACAATTGTTAGAAAGTTTGATCTTATGTGCCTTAAATTTTGAAGCAATGTTAAACATTTTTCATAATGTACTTCCTCACATTTCCTTGACCCTTATACTTCATAGACATCAAAGAAGGCATAAGTGATGTCATCTTAACCTTAATGTTTTGGGTAAATCATTTCTTAATTTCGTCAAGGAAACCCTTAATATGAGTAATCACTTTAGATTTGTGCTCCTAAAGACTTATAGAATGTTGTTTTTTATGATCATTAGACTCGTACAATTTGAACAATTTCTCCTCTCAAAATCCCTTTTTATGGGTGCTTACCGCGGTGAGAGGTGCAAGTTATTCTTCCCTTAGTGCAAAGTCTGTGTTCATACAACCAAATACTATATGTAAGTGTCTTTTCTATTCCTTGAAACTAGTTTTACTAAACATGAGTGTAGAATGTATTTAACAGATATTGTGACAGCAAAGATAAATTACCTAAATATAGAACAAAAATAAATAAATAAAATAAACACAAGCTCACATAAATATTCATAAGTAAACAAATAAATTCAAAATAATGGGTAGTTCCCCTCAAGATACCAAGCACAACATTAATATCAAGTCTTTGGACAGTAATATTAACTGTAAGTAGTATTCTTGTTATAACAATCAAACATTGACAATAAACTATGTCAAACAATAGATTAATCTTTGGACTAAAGTATTGCTTACATAAAATACCTTATAACTGTCACACATTTATCGCCACAGTTGTCGTTGTAATTCTGCCAAATATTAACTTTCCTTTGGGCCAATTAATAAACGCATGAATTACAAAAACCCATAATTATCTTAATATTTTAAATAAACTAATCTACACAAAAGTGGTCACTTTGGTGACATTATGTTTCAATTAATCCATTAAAATATTAGACATCCGAAACCAAAATATGAATTTAATTGTTTCAAAATATTTGTCTTAATTTTATCTTTCAATCAAATTAAAAGATAACCAAAATAATAATAAATTTGAATAAAGGTAAACCTCATATCAAGATACCGAACACTCCATTAATATTCCATCTTTGGACAAAACATTAACTTGCAAGTGATATCTTGGTACAGTAATCAAACATTGATAATAAGAACATGTCAAACATAAATCTTCCTTTGGGCCGATTTATTACTCACATATAAAACTGAATAATTATCACATGTTTATTACCACATTTGCACATGTAATAATGTTAATTATTAACCTTCCTTTGGGCCAATTAATACTAACATAATCCGACTTACATGCACAAAACCTTCTATATATTAAAATAAAATAATTTCCACAATAGAGGTCACTTTGGTGACTTAATGCTTTAATTAATTTATCTCAAAATATATAATATAAATATACTGATATCCAAATTTAAAATTATGTAACAGTCAAAACTGAAATTTCTGATAACACTTAAGTTTTCGAAATAACCCAAATAAAGTTGTCTATATGGGGCTATCAGAAATCGAAAAAACCGAAATCTTTGACTGTTTCTCAAAAAATTCCTTAAGCATGCATTTATCAAAATAAAAGATTGAATTCAAAACAATCAATCTTTAACTAAAATTCAAAATGATAAGTATCATGCAGATGAGTAATTCATATAATGATCACATAAAAATATATCCATAATAACTTAATGATCTAAATTTAAATTTTAATTAAACTAAATTGAATATATTTCATAATTAAATATAAATATATATTCCATAATTAAATATGCATAAACTATGTATACTTATATGAGCATATGTACCATAGCGAAGTAACCATACATAATTAAATACTTCGATAAAAGTTCAACATAGTATGACTCATACAATCTGGAAAAAAGATATAAAACCAAAACTTAATAACACAAAAAAGTTTATAATTATAAAGCAAAATAGCAATGCTTTAACAAAATAAAATTACCTTATAATTAATGAATTCAAAAATCTCAGGAGACCTTAAAAGTAAAATTGTCACCATTATTACTATATATATTATATATATATATATATATATATATATATATATATATATAGCAGAAAACTTTAAGCAGTATATTTAACTCGATTTAAATAAATTTTAACAAAATATCAACCCAACAAATTGAATACAAACGATTGGATCAAAGATAAAAACCAAATTAAATATCACGAGAACAAATGAATTAAAAACTTTAATTGACCTTGGATTGCTAATCTGTCATGAGCCAAGACTAGAGGGAATGGAATGATTTAAAAAAACTTAACTTCCAAGACTTCACGGTAAATTATTATTTTAATTGCCGCATAAAAAATTTTCATCAATCTAATTGAAACCCTATATTAGTATAGAAACCAGTAGAGATTACGACATCAAAATCAAGAACTAATATCGCATATGCATAACCATATTGTTTACGAATGTGATTGTGATTTTTTATAATAGAAAATTAATGATTTAACATGACGAGTCTCTGATGCCACTTGTTAGAATTAAACCATAACTAAATATAAAATCTAAACCCAAGATCTATCATGTCAAATCATCAAAAACAATAAACCGAATAAACTGAATGCGAAGCGTACCTGAATTAATCGATAGATGAAAACCTTGAATCTTTTGATGAAGATCGCCTAAAAGGTGGTTGTGATCTTCCAAGAAGATAGGTTTTCTCTTGATGTAAAACTCTCTGGCGGGGAAGGAGAGAAAAACAAGTTAACCTATTTCTTGGGGACCACTACCTCTTTATATAGTTGATTTAATAATCAACTATTAAGTATTTATAACTCTGCCCCTCATCGAATTATAAATACATCTTATGGTATCTACACTTTTATTTCCATGACATTTTAATACCCATGACATGCCTAACATAATTGGTCACTTAATTTTATGTCATACTTTAAAATAGCAATATACATTATACATATGTGCCCACTATTACGGATTTTAATCCAACATAGACATCAAGGCTTGGTTGGAGATCAATCTTACTAATCCGAGCTACTTTGTTTTGAATCCTTGTGATTGGGAACTCTTATTTAGTGTCGTGTTTTGGAATTTATGGCTGCAAATGAATGAGGTGGTGTTTGATGACCTCACGGTAGTACAAGAGAGTGTGTTGACGCTGAGTAATCGCTTGGTACAATTGTGTCGATCTGCACTTGATGGTAGAGTTAATGCGCCGGGTTCTCAGCATATGATGGATAAGGGGCCGAGTAGTTGGTCTCCACCGGAGGAGGGATGGGTTAAACTCAATACCGATGCTGCGAAGTGTGATATTGCGTCATCCGTGAAGACATGAGGATGGGTGATTCGCGGCAGCCATGGGTAATGGCTTGTTGGTTTTACCAAAATTGTAGGAGATTGTTCGGTCATTGATGCCGAGTTGTGGGGTGATTATGTGGGATTGTCATGTGCTTGGGAGCATAGGTTGCGACGCGTTCATTTGAAAGTGGATAGCTTAGAGGCGATGCAGGCCATTAATGCATCCAAAACGGAGAACGGTGGTCACTCACTGTTGGCGCATATCCATGATTTGTGGGAGTGGGATGTTCAGATCTCTCATGTGTTACGTTTGGGTAATAAAGTCGTTGATGCATTAGCTAAAATGGCGGTTCATGAAGACCTTGAAGTCCACTATATTCAGCAGCCTCCGAGCGATGTTGATGTTTTATTACAGGCGGATGTATATGGTCATGGACCGTTTTGTCCCCTAGGTAGTTTTATGTTGTTTATTTGTTAAGCTTGTCTTGTTGTTGAACTTGGAGTATTATCAGGATACTTTTTCCCTCTATCTAGGTTTAGAAATTTTTTTTAATAAGGCTCTGATAATATTGTTTTGTATGATTTTCGTTAGATATGAAATCATACATTTTTCATAAAAAAATTTAAAGGAAGAATAATTTTAATTATTTATACTGTTGCGTGTGCGCAATATGCGAAGAGTGTGATTGAGATTAAAACATAAATTGTATTATTTGATTTGGAGTGAGTTACTTTCGAATCTAAATTTTATAAACGTAGGACAATTCGGAACTATATAAAAAAACTGGTATGTTCATTATTTATTGTTTTCTATTTTTTTTAGTAGAAAAGAGGTTGATGCTCATCCTAAGAGTTTTGAGCTCTAACACTTGTATGTACAAGGTGTATGTCTTATCAAAAATTTTAAAAAAATATGAACATATCATATAATCCCATCAATATATTCATAGGCAGTGCCCACTACCTCACTTACCTTATTCAAGGCAAACACACCTAGTATGTCAAACTTGTATCGTTTGAAATAATAAATCTATTTTCTTTAAATTTCTTTTACCGATAGTTTTACCGATTATTACGGAAATTTATAATTTTAATACGGACAATTTTTTAAAAGATAACTCTCATTCTTAAGTTGTGGGTTCAAGACTCATTATGAGCAATTTTTTCTCTCCCTAGCTAGAAATTGTTCTCTCTATATATTGATACCAAACTAGGTAAGTGGTTTCTTAACAAGAAAATACCTAGTCAAGTGGTTAGACTTTTTATTTATTTTTTATCTCACTTGTCAATATTTAAATTTTACAAATAATATCTCTTAAGCCTAAAATAAATAAATAAAAATTCTTACACCTATTGTACGGGTAGAAGAAATAATTTTATATAAAAAATATATAAAAAAAACTATTCAATAAATGATTATATGTGAAGTACTAAAGAATTTGTATATAAATTTATGAATCTTGTGTTCGATCCTTAAGTCATATTTTTTAAAGATTATATGAAAGTTTTTTAAAGAAAAAAACCGTTGAAATAATATCTCTATTAATAAAAAAAGGAATTTTTGAGATTAATTAATTAGCTTATTGACTAAAAATACTTATATTGTCTCATTTTATATAAATTCGAATCTCAGTATGAAAATATAATATCTCTCTAATTAATCAAAAAAAATCTCAATTTTTTTCAACCGAGCTTATATGGTGGTACTCGATTAACCTGTGATACATACTCAATTTAAGATATAATAAACAATGCGATAATGATACATCCACCAAAGTGGATGAAAGAAAATATATGGAGTATTATATTTTGAAAATAAACGTTTATTATTTTTTAAAAAGAAAGTGGTACTTTTTTATAATATATATTTTAGCATAAATAGTTATTTAAAATAAAAGAAATGATTTTATTCATTAATATTTTATATATTTTAAAAATATATGGTAATTATTTTTAAAAATAAAGTGGTAATTTTGTTATAGTATAGTTTTTCGTTTAAATAATTATTTAAAATAAAAAATGAATTTAATCAATTGATTAAGTATTTATTAATATTTTTTATTAGAACCGAGGTTGAAATTCCACAAAAAATATTTTATATAATAAACTCAAAAGGTTAATTTAATAATATATTAATATTTCATATATAAAAAATTTTAAACATTTGGTGTACAATGTCTAATCAAATTTCTCTTCACTCATAACTTAAGAGATATTGAACGCTTAAGCATGCTTATTCTCACGTTCTCTTATATATTTTACCAACGACAATGTTAATTTAATTATAATCAATCGGAAATTTTATAATATTTTTAACTCACACCAAACTTAGGAACAAAATCTTTGCTCCTTTTCGGTGCCCCAACACTAAAAATTTAAATTCTAAGCCTCAACCCTAAATTTTAAATTCTAAACCTTAAAAATACACTTTACCTCAAATTTTCTAAAGAGTAATCATAAATATATTTCTAGTGTGAGACATAAATAGAGACACAAAAAAAGTAAAAAATTTCTATTCCAAACTTAGAGAGGACAAAAATCCTCTTGCTCTTTTTTGTGCCCTTTATATGCCCTAACACTAAAAAACAATAAAAATTAAATTCTAAACCTTAAACATAAACTCTAACATTAAATTATACACTATAAACCTTGACCATAAACTCTAACATTAAATTTTTTAAACCTTAACCATAAACTCTAACATTAAATTTTACACTATAAACCTTAAACTTAATTTTTAGTGTGAGCAATAAATAAAGACATTGAAAAGGATAGACGTTTTTATTTTTTATAGACTTAATTTGAAAAACAAATTATGAGACGTACGCGTCACTCAAAATTTCTAAATGGTGGGACCTGCGGCCTTCAATTCCGCAAAGACCCACATTTTGAAAACATGGCTAATGACAAATAAACATATCCGTGAATCATGGTGTAAACTGTAAACTGTAAACTGTAAAGTCTCAGCATTTACCATTCCCCAACTCCTATAAATTGTGCCACAACTCATGCCTCAAACGCACTGAATAAATCATCCACTGCTTTCTTTGTATTACCATCTTGTGTAGGAAAAGAAATAAGAAGATGAAGAGGGTTTCCTTTGTTGCCATATGTGTGGTGGCACTGGCGGTGCTGCTGTTTTCAGGTGAAATCCACACGGTGGAGGCAGTGACATGTTCTCCCACAGAGCTTAGCCCCTGCATTCAAGCGTTCACGTCGTCGGCAGTCCCATCAGCCGCTTGTTGCAGCAAGCTGAAGGAGCAGCAGCCATGCCTCTGTGGGTACATCAAGAACCCATCTCTTAAACAGTATGTCAACAGCCCCAACGCTAAAAGGGTTGCTAGCTCTTGCAAAGTCCCATATCCAAAGTGTTAAATGTTGCTTAACTATTGTATCTGTAATCTACCGACGGCAAATAGGGGTTGTGTTTGCAGTCAAGTACTACTCTAAATAAATGATTAACGACCGGTATCCGTATAAGATAAAATTAAGTAATAATAGTAATTTACTTTTCTTTTATAATAATACAATAATTTGCTCTCTTCATTTTTCATTATTTTTCCTTTTGATGAGAAGCAACAGTACTCCTACAACTAAAATTGGTCATAAATTTCTATATCTTCCTAACTCATTGATTAGTCAATGTCAAGTCGTGGGGATAAAAGTTTGTGGCGTGCTGAGTTTGGCTGGGCCACTATTGCTAGTAAACGTTAATTGGATTTTTTTTTTTGTCTTCTCTGTTCCTAAGTTTGTCCTGATTAATTAAAACCGATTTGCGTTGTACATTTGAGTTGGTTGGTGAGTTTTCTAGCTAATTTTTTTTTGCATACACAAGATCTCAAACTTGATATCTACTTAAGTGAAATTAAGCTAATAACTGCTTGGACCAACTCCGTCAGTAACATTAATTGGATATTGATCCTATACTTGTGCCGTTGAACTCGTAGAAGGACTTTTAGAAAGTCATATACAACAAACTAAAGAAATTATCCTTTGTTCTTTATCAAGACATTTCACATGAATTTAATTGTATTCGTAATTCAAAGATAAATTTTGTCTACTAAAGGGAGCATGCCTAAGCCTTATAACAATACAAATAACCATACATAAACTGAACTTCTGGTTTGGATGAGTGTTTGCAGATCTGCTTTTGCTGAGGTTTTCTTTTTCATGGCTTTGATTTTAGGTGACGGTATACTTATAATTGCGCTATTATTTTGATCCTGGCTCTTTCGTCATACGTAAAAAATAAAGGTTTAGGAATTACGACTCCTTATATACTCGTATGGAGTTTCATAAACCTGTAAGAAAGTTTCCAATCCTACAACTTTGTAAGAAATTCGTAATCCTAAAGCTTTAGGGATTAGGGAATTCCTGTGTCAGGAAATTTCCTGCAAAATCTATAAGAAAGATCTGCAGATTGAGAAATACAGAGAAAGGAAAAGAAAAAGATTTGAGAAGGTAAAAAAGAAGAAGATAAGAGAGAGTATATTGATAATCAATTGCAAAAAATCCCCTGCTACATTTAACACCCTCCATATATACCCAACCCGTTCGGTAAACAAACAAATGTAATTTTGAATTGTAAATAACAAGGCTTGAGGGTTTGAACAAAAATCATCTTTCCATTTCTATGTCGTATCATTAAAAATTTAATCTAAGCTTTAACCCTAAATTCTAAATGCTAAACTATAAACCACAAACCCTAAAAACACACTTACCCTTAATTCCCTAAATTCTAACCTTAAATCATAATATTAAACCTTAATCCTAAATTTTAAACATACTTTTTAGTATGGGGCATATAGGGCACCAAAAAAGGGGCAGACTTTGTTATTGCAACGTCATCAAATAATTAAAATCATTAAAAATATGTAAATATTATAAAATAATAGAGAATTGCACAACTCTATTAAAGTTATAAAATAAAATATTTAAAATTATAAAACTATTAAAAATATTAGAAATAGGGTAAATTACATGGGTAATTGTTAAATTATAGATATAGTTTTATTTAGACTACCGAACTATGAGTTCTTTTAATAATATCAATCAAATCATTGATTGTTAAAAGTTAACGAAAATATTGACAAGATATATAAGCAAAATTTTATAATTACATATTCGGTTATCATTATTTACAATTTTATCAGTTTGGTCTTAATTTAATTTAACTCAATAAATCTAATCCTTCAATCATATGACGGCGTGTATCACAATATGATTAAATAGATTTGTCTTTAATTTTAATTTATTTGATTAAACAATTTTGTATGAGCCTATCTATGAGTTGGTTAATTGTTGACACTTTACAATATATTTTATTAAAGGGTATGTTATTGATGAAAAATTAAAAGAAACTAAAAATGGGGTTAAAATATTTGAATCTGGGTCTATTGGAATAAAGGGTTGCATTACCAATGAGCCAATTTCAATAGCTAGTTATGATTGGCACATATATACGTAAACAAGTTTTTTTAGTTAAAAATATGAGGTTTGAACTATTTTTAAAGATTTAATCAGTGAAATTTGTTAATTTAAATGTTTGACAATTATAGGATTATAATAGTAGATTGAGGTAAAAACTTTTTAAATTGAAAAAAAAAACCCCTTTTAGATTAAGAGATTGAATATAAGAGTTGTAAAGATTATTTTATCCTTGACAACTACAAAAAAATTTCTAAATAACCTAAATTTGCATAACTAATAAAATTTAAAAGATAATTTAATAAATAAGAAATTAATACAAATTAATCTATACATCTGAATCTAATAATTAATGAAATTATATTAAAAATGTAATTTTATAAATAAAAAATAATATACACATCCAAATTTAATAATTGATAAAAACATATTAAAAATAACAATTTCATAAACAAAAAATTCATATATACATCCTTCAAATATGCTTAATAATATTTTTTTATCTATCGATATGATTTAATTAGAACGAAAATCAAACAAAAGATAACTCTAACCATCACATGCCTCTTTAAAAACCCTCAAAAAACCTAAGATGGGAAAAAAATACAACATGATAATCGCAACACAAACGAACACCAAAAGACAAAAACAACAACGAAATACCAACCAATAAAGAAACACAGCTCGATTTAGAACAAAGACCACCTCCCCACTCACAATGAAGGCTTATTTGTCTCACTATTCCTTTTTGGGGAAAAAATCGGATAACTACCCCATTTAAAGTACATTTGGAAAAATACCCCCCATTTAGCACACATAAGCTGAACTTGTGTTCTGCAAAACACGGATTCAGTATACGCGTTTAACAAAACACTCATTCAGTCCGATGTGGCATGTCTTTTCCTTTAACTTAATTTTAAATTGGTGTAAACTGAATCCGCGTTTGGTAGAACGCGAATTCAATGAGACGGTTGTATTTATCACAGTCAAACGAAACAATTGAAAATTAAACGAAACGGTTGAAAATTAATTACCGCGTTGAAATAACAGAGAAATTTGCGCTATACGAGACGCGTATTCTGCAAATTCATTCTGACACAAAGGCAAATTTGCGTTCTATAAAACACGGATATTTGAGAAATCGCGTCTGACACAACGCGAATTCAAGTAATTATGCATTTGAACCGACGCGGGTTCATGCATAAATAACCCCACCCCATACCCCACAAATCACACCAAAACAAAAACAAAAATATTGTCTTTGAATCTCTTCTGTAATATTTCAGATTCACGATAATAGAGGGCTCGCTGATAATGTTGGATCATAAACACGTCTTCGATTTTTGGCGAAAAAATGTAAGCTTTATTTATTTATTCTAAATTTAATTTTTCATATTTGGTTTAGTTTAATTTTTAAAAAAATATGGTAGTTTAAAATTGAAATTAATGTGTGGATGTTTATTTTTCTTAGGATGGGATGGAACGTCGTCTCGAAGTCTTTATCACTCAGATGATGAATGGACCGGACACGCGTGTAGAAGAATATATTGCGATGGTTGGATTTTTGCATGTATCCAAAATTATTGGCGGTGTAAAATTGGATGTTGATTTGATCAATGCCCTTGTAGAATGGTGGAGGCCGGAGAGAAACACATTCCACCTTCCGTGTGGTTAGGCGACAATAACCTTAGAGGACGTGTCGCATATTATGGGTCTGCCGGTAGAAGGAGAGGCTATTATCGGTCACAATAGTGGTGACTGACGTGGGCTCTGTTTTGAGTTGCTAAGGGCTACGCCAGATCGGATGAATAGTGGCATTGTGTTTCTTCGGTGGCTGGGGGAAAGTTATAGCCATTTACCGGAGGGCGCGAACGATGATATGAGGATGGTAAAGAATTTTTTTCTGCATATTAATGAAAAAAATTCAAAATTTTTAATATATTTTTTTCTATTGTAGGCATATGCTCGCGCGTATATTTGCAAATAATTGACGGGATATTGGTGCCTCACAAATCTCGCAACAAAGTACACATGTTGTGGTTGCGGCATTTGCGGGATTTTGATGAAGCTGGTAAACTGAGTTGGGGATCGGCGGTACTGCATTTCTGTTTAGAGAGTTGTGCAAGACCACAAATCCCGAGAAGCACGACATTGGAGGTTGTCTTCTTTTGTTGCAGTCTTGAGTGTGGTTCATAATGTCATTTTTACGCCCTAAATTGAGCGTGTCAAGTCCTTACATTTTTCCACTATGCGGAGGTAAGGAAAAAATAATTTTTGAAAAAAAAACTAATATTTTTTTGGTAGGCATTTTTTAATATTAAAGTTATGTTGGTTGTTCTATAGGTGGAGCAATAATTTAAGCCATGTTGGTCTGGCAAAAAGTCTGAAGGTTATCAGACAGGACATTGAAAATGAAATCAAGAATCAGGTAAATATTTGGAGTTTGAATTTAATATTGAATTTGATGTAAATATTTACAATAAAGTTTTTCAATTTAACTTATAATTGTAAATTGTACAATTTTTGTGGACACCGTACGCGGATCCGAGTATCCACAAATGCCTCCCGGAATTTTCAGAGGGGACGAAAAGTGCTTGGACGGCGACGGTACCACTCATCTTCTACTCAACAGTTGAGTGGCATTTGATCGATCGCATCTTACGCCAGTTTGGTTGCATCCAAAGAATCTCGTCAAACCTTCCAAATTTTGACGAATTACATAGGCTAACTCGACAAGGAAAGCTCGAGGTACAATAAAGTTAATTAGTTGAATGTTTTTATCAATTTGAACAAAGTTTATATTGATTTAAAGAAGAATAAATTTTTTGTAATATTGCGTGGTAGGTGGATTGGTTCGTGAGGCACGTAGAGTGGATTGCTCAATAGAGGGAAAGAGAACATCTGCAACGGCAGACCGTTCGTGAGTATGTAATGTTCGATACGATGGCCAACCACAATTACTTTTCATGGTACATGGCGAATGTGAAGCCAAATCTTTTGACTCCAGAGGAGCAGGCGGTCGTTATTGAGTGTATGCAGTGCAACCGCCCGCGGACTGAACGTACGAGGGGGCACGCTCGACTTCTGGCACTGCTTCGTCATCAAGGAGAAGAAATTCTTCAGCCTCCTCAGCACCAACACCATTGCAGGTCACCCAACCGATCCGGCCACAGCCTTTTACCCACTCTATGCACTCATCGTTTCATCCGCCGAGTCCGACAAAAAGTTTTTTCACACTTGTTGTCGGTAACCCCTACGAACCATTTTTGGCAATGATGAGTGGCACGTCAAGTTTGCCTCCAGGCTACATACCTTTCTATCCGTTTCAACCATGGCAGACCGATTTTAGGCCTGGATTTGTTCAGCAAACACCGTCGCAGTCCCTATTCTTTAAAAGTGGGCCAGGTAGAACAAGTGGTACAGTTGGAGATGGAACCAAAAATGAGGGCGGTGATGATGACGACGTTGATGATGAGGAGGAAGTTCAGCCCATTCGGCGTCGACGCAATCCCGATCAACCTTGGCATCCACTGGGTTGTGGTACCGGTGGGCATAGGCACCATTAGTTAATTTTTTCCCTTTTTAAAGTAGTATATAAAAATTTGAGTTGTAGTATTTATATAAATATAAATATAAATGTAACCTATTTGACATTTAATTTCTGTGTGCTACCTATTTGACATTTAATTTTTTAAATCGCTTTTGTTCAAATAATTATTTCCTTAATCGATAACAAACATGAGTAAATATAAAAATAAATATATTTCAAGTTTTTAAAAGTTCATATACAAAACGCTTTATTGTTTTAATATTCCCTTTTGGGGAAAAATCTAATAACCACCCCCTTTGAACTACATTTGGAAAAATACCCCTCATTCTACATGTACGATATATTTTCCCAAAAAGGCTATTTGCCGGATATAAAAAAAGAAATTCTACAAAACGTGAATTTACTGACATGTTCAGTAACTAGCGTCCTGATGAGCGCGAGTTTTCTGAGAAAGCCTGGCACGTAAGGAATCATTTCAGACCCAAATTCGCGTTATATTAAACGCGAATTTACAGACATAATGTAACTTGCGTCCTACAGGATGCGAATTTGGCCACCTTACTATAAATTCCCCGATTAAACGGATGAACATTTCGATGTATCATTATTCACTCAAAATATATACACGTCTGATTTCTTTAAAAAATGGCAAGAAGAGTTACTGCAGTAGTATACTACGATGGTGAGATGATTCCTGATGCGAAAATCGGTGTCGTGTTTCAGTCCAGCAATACTATTTTGCTACAAATTTCGAGGGGGTAACATTTGAAAGGCTAAAGCGAACAATATCGCAGAAGGTTGCTTCTGGAGGGAAATTGATTCACTGAGGTATCAACTGCCATCTTCGTTAGATCTATTGTATTTCGTAATATTCAATGTTCTGGACGATGAAGGTGTTCAACTGATGATCGAAACCCAGTTTTCCATATGATGAGACCTTGAGCTGTTTGTAACATTTTCTGAACGAAATGCCGGAGGCAACACTGTGGTTCCAAATTGGCTTCGCACAAATCTTCACTTCGACCCAAGTGCTCATAGCCCCACATCAAGTTTGCGACAATGAATCAACTTACTAAATACGAGTGATGACCAGTCAGCATCATCGTCTGCATCGAGGCTAAGACATTCTTGCATCGCCAGGTTTGACTTAGACCTAAACCTGCCACAAACCCAAGAGTCATCATACAATCCTTACAGTAGTGGTCTGAGGCCATCGTTATCTACGATGACGTTCTCCCGTGAAGAATTCAATCTGTTCGATGATTTTTCATCTGGGAGGTACTCGACTTATATTCCTACTATGGGCTCATCGCCATCTACTATGCTGTCATACCTTGAAGAGTTTAACACGTCGAATATTGGATATAGGCCTCATCAGTGCTCTCGTGATCAGGTTAGCCGTGCAGTACACAATAGGGTACAACTTGTTGAAAAAGCAGAAATATACAGCTTTGACGGGTATAATTCTGATGAAGAACCACTTACGGAGGTTGGGCTAGATGGTGACGAGATGAGTTTATTTCTAGAAGAACCAACAGACATTGACGAGCCCATCAATACAGAGGGCGATACAGAGGATGAGGCAGAAGAAGATACAAAGGACGATAATGAACCCGAACCTGTGCAAACGGTTCCCCGCCGCAGTTATACTGCTAGTAGCGCATTCTATTACGAACTACCATCCCACTTAACAATAGTAGATATGGAAGGATATAACGCTACCGAATTTCTAGAATACCCACAGTTAGAGAATTACACTGAACAAAATGATGGGGATTAACGTCGTGGAATGGTCTTCAAGACAAAAAATCTATCGATAACTGCTATTAAGCATTACAGCATACGCAGATCAGTTACTTCCACAGTGAGAAAAACTGAAGCCAACAAATATATTGTAGAATGCCCCCACAAGTCCGAGGAATGTCAGTGGAGGGTCTGTGTATCGCGATTGAAGAGGCTGAACAACCTATGGAGGATAACCAAATACAACAGACCTCATACATGCTCCGTCGAAAGCTTGAGTCAAGATTGTGAAAGCTAATCCACACGTATAGCTTCCATTAAATCTTAATTCACATATACTTTTAAAAACGATAAGGCATGTTATGCAAGATATCGCACCATCCAACAACTATATGGCCAGTGGAAGGAATCATACAACGAGTTGCGAACATGGTTGAAGTTGATGCAAAAATATAACCCAAGAATAGTCGTGGAACTTGAGACAGTGCCATCTTACTACAACGATCGGGTTGTTCCTGGAGAGCGCCATTTTTTGTATTTTTTGGATATTTTCGCAATACGTTAAAGCTTTCCGCCACTGCAAGCCGATGGTATAGATCGATGGAACTTTCTTGTATGGCAGGTACACACAGATTTTACTACTAGCAGTTGCACAAGATGGAAATAGAAAATGTATTTCAATCGCATTCGCTATTGTTGAAAAAGAAGATATCCCATCGTGGACATTTTTTCTCACCAATTTGAGTAGACATGTCATGCGCTGTGTTCTACGAGAAAAACCTGATGGGATATGTATTATTTCAGACAAAAGCACAGGGATTTGAGGATCCATCACACAATTGGGCCCGTCTTGGGAACCTCTATTTATTCATCATAGGTTATGTTTGCGACACATTGCTGCTAACTACTACCAGCGATACAAGAATGATGATGAGCGTATAATGGTTCTTCGTACGGGTAAGCCTTTCACTATCAAAATTGTATCCATTGTCATGCCATTTAGTATTATTTCTAATTAATTATTCAATCTTTTATTTAATAGGAAACGCACACCGAGCTGATGAGTTTGAGGAGCTGTTAGAGGAGTTGCGATTAAGGAATATAGATGGATATAATTATATCATTGTATCGCGAGGAAGAAATGGCTACGATGTTATGATGGAGGGCATTGATATGATCACATGACAACGAACTTGGCTGAGGCGATCAATTCGTCTATGAAGGGAAAACGTCATTTACCTATCACATCTGTTGTCAAGGCGACATATTATCGGATGGGTACCCTTTTTGCAACCTTGGGAAAACAAGCAATGAACTGGATGGAAGGTGACCACAAGTTTTATCCAGATCTCCAGCAAACATTTTAGATATCCATGTCGCACGCAAACGGGATGGGTGCTATATGCTTCTCTCGTCACGAACACAGCTTTTAGGTTACTGAATTTTCACGCTCGCTTGAAGGCATCATGCAGAACAATTATGTTGTTAACCTACGATGAAAAACATGTGACTGCGGACGTTTTTAGAATTTCAAGTACCCGTGTGTGCACGCATTTGCTGCATGTGCATCTGTTCATTTCGATGTACTGACACTCGTTGATCCAGTATACCGACTTGAAAATGTTTTCAAGCTATACCGCAACGAGTTTCCTCCTATCGGAAATGAACACAATCATGCATTAGTCGAAGATGAACCTAAGATACGGCCAGATCCTTCATTGCGACACAAGAAAAAAGGTCGCCCGTGCTCAACTAGGATTCATTGTTGAGGATATGGTTCCAAAAGAATGGACAGAGCAACCTAGGCTGTGTACAAAATGTAGGAACCCTGGACATGACAAGAGAAAATGTCCTCTTAGGACAGGGCCTCGAATCAACTAGTTGTTCTTCTAATTGTACTTTTTAAATTATAACTAGGAAGGCTATATATCGTTTTTAACGCAATTTCTAGCAACGTTCGGATACCTTACTGGATTATTTTTACACCATTTTACAAAGATGAATCCATACTTCGACGTCAATGTTCAATAACAAGAAAAATTATCCCCCAACACAGTGCAAATTCACCTGAAACATGCCTACCGACACTTGTTTTGATGTTACTCAATGCACAAAAACAAGGCTATATAGCATTTTTAACGCACTTTTTAGCAACGTTCCAATACCTTATGCTGGATTATTTTTACACCGTTTTACAGAGATGAATCCATAGTACGACGTCAATGTTCAATAACAAGAAAAATTATCCCTCAAAAGAGTGCAAATTCACCTAAAACATGCCTACTGACACTTGTTTTGAAGTTACTCAATGCACAAAAACAAGGCTATATAATGTTTTTAACGCACTTTTTAGCAACGTTCCAATACCTTATACTAGACTATTTTTACACCGTTTTACAGAGATGAATCCATAGTAAGACGTCGATGTTCAATAACAAGAAAAATTATCACCAACACAGTGCAAATTCACCTACAACAAGCCTATCAATCCATGCATATTCAGCAATTTACACGATGAATTCGCGTTCCATTGAACGCGAGTTCCTTGATTATCTGTCACGATATCTTCATGCCATTTCGTGTGAATTTACCGCTGAACTCGCATTTTGACAAACACGAGTTATGTAAACCGATTAAAATAAACGATTATACGAAAGACGGCACCACATAAGCCAAAATTTGTATTTCGTTGAACGCAACGCGTTATGAAAAATGCGAACCCTGTTTATGTGTGCACAATAAGAGGTATTTTTTCAAATGTAATTCAAGGGAGATGGTTATTAAATTTTTTCTCAAAAAAGAATATCGAGACAATAATACCCACAACGAAAAGCACAAAAACTCCAAATTCAATGTACCAACCGCACAAGCGTGACCACAAGCAAACTCCACACTCGATGCACCAACAGTCAAACCTATCATGCAGGAAGCAGCACAACCTAACAGGAGACATACCCTATATCGTGTAGAAAACAACAAAACAAACCAGGAGCCAAAGGAGACTAGGCAATCACACGAAGCCAGGTAGCACGTTCCACCCCACCCCTTGTCAAAACATCCTACTCCATCTAGCATTCGCTTCGGGAAGAACGTTATTGAAGCACACACCCGTCATTCTTCGACAGGCAATATCAAACACGTTTGAATCAATGACTAAGCTTCTAAATACGACGGTCAGTGTGTAGAATTCAAGAAATGACCACTACCGAATCCAACTCTACAACAGTTGACGGTCTTTGACACCAACGAGAATTAAGCAGAATATCTAACGCACAGTCTAATCGCCAGTAGTTCTGTCGCATTTGAGTCTAACATCCCTCGAGGGTTCGGAAACATGTTAAAATACGACCATCCTCATCTGTGTTCAAAAATATTTAATTCGATTAACTCTATTCAACTACCCAAAACTAAAAATGTCAGGTATTTCTTTGAAATTTTTTCCTGAGCCGGGTCGGGCCCCGGCTGCAGTATCGTATCTAAACGGGTATTTGATAATCCGGTTAAAATTTTAAAATATATTTTATATTTTTATTACATATATATTTTTATATAAAATTATTAAAAAATTAAGATATGTTAAAATTAAAAAACAGTAAAAGAACGATGGTTTTTTCTTTCAGATTTGAAATCCCTAAAAAGCTAAAATTTATCTTACAGACATTGTTTAAGATTTGAATTGATGCATCATCATCATCATTATTATTATTATTATTATTATTATTATTATTATTATTATTATTATTATTATTATTATTATTATTATTAGGGATTCCATAACTTGTTCTCCATGGAATTAAAAGCTTTAATTTGTTTCATGTACGTTTCAATATCAAATTAATAATCTGTAAGAAATTATTATTAGAGTTTGAACTATCTCGTTGGCCTGCTCTCTACTGAAATTATTACCCTATTTTCAAGTGACATATCACTTTTGTTGATGCTTCTCCCCTTTATGATCGGAGGCATCTTTCATGAAATTTAGTGGCTGACATCTCATTCACATATGCAACTCGCACACTCGTAGTATCAGTTTTCAGTGAGTGTGCGTGAGATGTCACCGCTTACTTGCGCCGGCGGTCCTGTCAAAGGGGTTGGCCTCGTAGGGCTTGATGGAGGGCCCAGCTTCTCCAGCTACCCTCACCCCTTGGTTTCAAGTGGTCCCAAGTATCCATAGAATAGTTGATCCTCTCCAATGCTTGGCTTATTGTCGTCAGCATGCGTAGTGAGATATTGTTATCCCGTTGGCCCTACGATGTCGCCTCCAAATGTTAATAGTGAGATATCGTTGACCCGTGTTGCTTACTTCCTTTTCTTTTGTAGTTGGAACGGCTCAAAATTGGGAAAGAATTCACGACTGATTTTCTTGGTTGAAAAGTGCTCCACGCTTTGCCGCACCAATTGTTGATGCTGATTTTAGACGACACCAAACATGGAGATAGAGATAGTGGTTTGAGGAAGGTTTGGGGCCAATGATGAGTTGTTCACTCATTGTAAGACGAGCCGAGAGACACAAAGGATCACGGTTGGTCGTTGGACTAGGCGGTTCACCCCTGGTTGATTTGGGGCCGAGAGTCGCTATCGTCGTTGAGTTGGTGTCCAGAATCATTTGGGAGAAGAGAGAAAGGGATGGGCGATGATAGTCCTTGTAGAGAATTTGGGGAGCATCGTCAGTCATCCCGATATCTTCAATCTTGAGGGTATTTATATCCCCTTGGATCTATAGATAGAGTAACGCTTGACGAGACTGTGCCAAGCGGTAGCTCGGCTTGTAAGTCTGCGAGCTTAATCGGACATGATAATTGTGTTGTCTTATTGCAGTGGCTGAGTATAATGGTCTCCGAAGACTAACGCGTGGCGGAGAGCATGGCGCGAAGATGCCGCTTGGTGGTTCACCCCTTCTATTGTGGGCGGAGAGCCACAGTACTTTTCGAAGACGTTTGGCGGAGGCACAAAATTAAATGTCTCGATCAGTCTATTCTTATTTTGTACTTCTTTTAGTTTTGAGATGTATTCTCTATGTTAAATACAACTAATCGTTATTATTTGTAATAAAGTTGTAATGAGAGGTGCAACACTGCCACGCTTTAACATTTTGGAATATCTGATAAAAAAAAACATTTTGGAATAGAAAATTGCCCATAACAAAAATGCCAATTGTTTATTCATTTCAAAAAATAAAACAAAGCATGGTCACTTAAACCTAAAAAAACCATGATTATCAAGTTGCACAAGTGCTAAACATCATGATTTTAAAACTCCCATATGATATAAATATAATGTATTTATGTTTGAAATTATAAATAAATTTTTGGTTCCTATCCATAATATTCTTTATATGAAATAAAGACAACACTATAATAAAAGTATTCCGACAATATTCAAATTTTAATTGTCATTTTAAATGATTATGTCTTAATATTTCATCACTTTTTATATTATAGTTTAATTTCCATTTTTTATATAGTTTTTTAATTATATCATGTATTATCATTATGTCTTCTACATTATTCGAGTAATATTTTCCATTAAAAATGTCATGTGATCTAACATGAGGCTAGCACATGTAAATGCCAATAAATCAATTTTTTAAATCTCAATCTTTTTTTAAATTTCTCTTTTGAGTCTTTTTATTTTAGGTAAACTACACTAATAGTCACCGAACTATTGTTTCTTTCTTATTTTGATCGCATATCATTAAAAAGCTAACGGCAATACCGATGTAGATTTGTTTTATCTTATTTTTGTAATTTCTTCTCTCCTCCACATATTATTTTTCTTTAAATTTATTCGACGAGTAAAAGGGTGAAACGTGTCACCACCTTATTTAACAAAGAAAAATAATTCTTTTTAACAAAATATTTTAATATAATTTTAACAAAATATTTTTTGGGAAATTAATATTCTAATATTATTAGATTTAAAATTATTATTAATATTAAGATACTTAGTCATTGAGCTAAATTAATATTCTAATATATTTTTAGCAAAATATTTTTTTAACTTAAAGTACAATTAAATTTTAAAATCAAAGTAAAATTATTTTCCTACTTTGTTTGGGAATAAAAAATAATTATTTATTTATTTTATAAAATTATTATTAGATTCTAAAAATTAAATATATATAATATTTATTTATGATAGATTATAAATTTTAAATTATTTATATTTAAAAACAAAAGTAATATTTATGTTTATAAATAAATAGTATAAATTGTAAAAATTTATTGGTTTAATTTTAAAATATAAATAAATAATTTAAATTTTATAATCTATAATATATATTATAAATTTAATTTCTAAAATTTAATAGTAATTTTATAAAATAGTTAAATAATTATTTTTATTCCTAAACAAAGTTGGAAAATAATTTTAGTTTAATTTTTAAATTTAATTGCAATTTGTGTTAAAGAATTATTTTGTTAAATTTATATTATAATTTTAATTTAGCTCAATGGCTAAGTATTTTAATCACTCTCACGAGGACATGGGTTCAAATCCCTTTCTATCGTCAATCTCATTTTATTCGGTATTGGTAACTTCATGTATATACATATATATATTGTTAAAATTTTCACAAGAATTAGGCTTAGGTTAGTGGCTATGCTCCTGAACCCTCATGTAAGAGGGTTAGGAATCTAATCCCACGAAAGCCATTTGAGCTTTATATATATTTTTGTTAAATAAGGTGAAGACACGTGTTACCACTTTATTGGTCGAATAAATTTAAAGAAAAATAATATGTGGAGGAAACAAAAAATAAATTTATGTCCGCATAGTTAGTTTTTTAACGTCCGGTCACCAAAATAAAAAAAAACATGACGATTTTTTGAAAAAATAATTCGATGATCAAAACATGAAAGAAACAATAGTTCGGTGACTACCGGAATAGTTTACCCTTTATTTTTATATATTTTGTTACAACTTTATGATTTCATGAATTTTGATTTTTTTTTAAAAAATATTAAGCATAATTATAACCGATAAAGAAATATAAGTTCAAAACATAAATTATGAAATTATATAATCTTTTATATATTATGGAGTTTTTTATTTTTTTAAATTTTTCTTAATTCAAAATAATTGAATAAATTTTAATATTTAATATCTTATTAGTTGGTCAGGTAACCCTTATTTTTAACCCCTAAACTTAAAGAAAAAACCACTGCAACAACAATGTCGACATCCTCCAGTAGCCTCTCATCGTTCCTCGTCTCATCACCTCTTTCAACGCACCTTAGTCCTCATTGTGCACCACCTTCCCACGTTATGAGCACCTTAGTCCTCATCGCCTCTTCCGCGCGTACTTGCGCACTACACCTCGTATGAGCCAAAACGTAGGAACAGAGCCAGAGTTGAAGGTTGAGGGAAAAAATATAAATATAAAAAATATGAGAAAATTTTATAATTAATCTAATTTTTTATAAAAAATTTATCTAATTCAAAGGTAAAAAAAAGTATTGTGTGGGAAGGGGCAGCCCCTTCCAAGTTAGTAATGGTTTCGTCCTGCCAAGGCTTTCTTTTGTCGCGCTAACTTTCTCTCGACGTTTTTCTCAACTAAGAAACGGAGGGTGAGATGACGACGAGGTCACATAGTCCTCAATCGACAAAGGGGTTTGCAAGAAACGGCGTTTGGTTGTTGAACGACTGAAGGGGAGAGGTGATTGACGGTTCGAAATAAGGGAGGGAGTACGAATGTCTAACGTTTCCGGACAAGGGAAGGGTTTCAAAATAAGGCAAAAATTCAGTATGAGTCCTTAAAAACTTTTAGTTTTCACAAAATTTACCCTCAAACTCGCCATCTATTCAGATTTAAACGTTGATTTTAAAAGAATTAAAACTCTTCATTTGAATTGAATTCCCTTAACTTTTGACACGAGTCATTATCTTGTTGGAGTATAAATTTATTAAATTACTTCAAATTAAAATAGAGATTAAATTGATAAAAAAAATTTAAATATTAACGATTTATTTAATTATTTCAAATTAAGATCAAAATGATAAAATGTATATGTTTTGGAACTAAAACCGTTATTGTACCATAACCTATCACTATCTCCATTAATTTAACAGTCAAACTTAACGGCCGGTGACCAAAATAAAAAAAAGTAACATTAGCAATGGTTTTGCGAAAAATATTTTATGACCAAAATAGAAAAATAACAATAATTTAGTGATTAATGATGCAGTTTACCCTAATTAAAATAGACCAAATCCATCAGCATCGAGATGAAAGAGAGAGAGATTAACACATGGAAGCTGCAATTGCAGATACTTCCTTTCATAAAAGTTATTGATTTCTTAATATCTTTGTCTTATGCTTGTTTCATCATTTCTAACACTCATTAATGATCACTGACCACACGTTATTCCGATAAGACTTAAGTGGTAAATAAGTACTTAAATTATATTAATTTTTAGATAGGTGCTCAAAATATTTTTTGGATTAAACAAGTGTTTAATGTTTTTAACATTACTTAAATAGATGTTTCGTCGTTATTGCCCATAAAAAATTTCGTTAGGTAATAAAAACATGACATGTGGCAATATCAAATATTTATAAATTATATTTTTTAAAAATTAAATCAAAAATTTTAAAATATCCTGAAATTTTTAAATAATCCCTAAATCTCCCAAATCCGGCTATTCCCTCGACGTTGATCGTGTTTCAATGTTTTTTTCAGATTAACGACGGAATGAAGCACTCTTCCTACATCATATTAACCACAACATTTATTCAAAAAGTATAAATTTCAAAATTATATTTGATTTCTTTTTAAAATATATATATTTGATTTATGATCAAATATTAATGTCATACACAAATTTTGAATGGATTTACATATACATCGGCGGATGTACATATAGGTTGCCCATCCCAAAAAAATTGATTTGTTAAATATCTATTTTATTTATTTATGTCTACCCTGAAATCAAGTTAGTGTGGTTACGGTGGTTGATGCTTCATGTAAGAGGAAAAAAATTATTCAATCTAGTCAAATGATTAATGTAAGAGAAGAATTACAAAGTGGTGAAATCTTCGGTGGTCGTGGATTAAGAACAAAAAATCTATGTCCCTTTTTGGTGCCCCTATATATGCGTCAACACTAAAAAACTAAACCTTACACTCTAACCCTAATTTCTAAATCATAAATCCTAAACCCTACACTCTACACTTTACACCATATTTTTCAATGTTGAGACATAGATAAGGACACCAAAAAGGGTTTGAGGATTTCTATTCGTGGATTAAATTAAAAAGTTGTTATAAAGAGAGATGAAGATACTCGTTGGGGTTCACATTATAAAACCGTTGTTAGCTTGATTACAATATTTTCTTTTGTGATGGATGTTCTTGAAATTATTGAGGCGGATAGAACACACTCAGAGCAAATAGATCAAGCTTGTATGTTGTTGAGTTCTTTATAGTTTTTAGAGTTTGTGTTTAATTTGCACTTGATGAAGAATATATTGGGGGTTCCTAGTAAATTATCTCAAGCATCGCAACAGAGTGATCAAGACATTGTGAATGTTACGCATTTAGTTAGTGTGTTCAAGAAACGATTATAAAAGATGCGAGATGTGGGATGACAATCTTTACTTGAAGATCTTTCTTTGTTTTGTAAAAAAGAATAACATTGAGGTTCCAAATATAAAAGACGTATTGGTTGTTTTAGGAGGTCTAAGAGAAAAGTCCATGAAGTTTTAAATTTGCATCATTTTCAGATTAAATTATTTTATCACGTGATTGATAGACAACTTAAATAGCATTATAATCGTTTTTTCGAGACAAGTACATAATTGCTTCTATGTATGGCTTGCTTGAATTCAAGAAACTTGTACCTTTCTTTTGATAAGAAAAAGTTGATTTGTCTTTCTCAATTTTATCCTTACGAAATTTCTACATGAGACTAGGGGTGTTCAAAATTTCGGTTAACCGAATTAACTGACCGAAACGAAATTTTTTTGGTTAATCGGTCAATTAATTTTAAGTTCGGTCGGTTAACGGTTAATGATGTTTTCAAACTTCGGTTATCGGTTAATTAGATTTGAAATCGGTTAATTAACCGAATTACCCAAAAAAATTTATATTTTTTATATTATATATATTTATTTTTGGTCACTAAACTTTTAAAAATTATAAAATGGTCATTAAACTTTATCAAATTAGCACAAAATGATCATTAAATTTATTAAATTATTAAAAAATAATCATTAAAATTTTCAATATTTATCAATAATTTATAATGTGCAATAAATCAATTATCATTTTGTAATAATTCGATAAGTCTAATGGTTGTTTTATAACTTTTGAAAGTTCAGTGGCTAAAAAGATTATTTTAACATAGTTTAGTGACCATTTGTGTAGTTTACCCAAAATTTTATAACAAATTTCAGTTAACCGAATTAACCGAACTTTTTTCGATTCGGTTAAAAAATTTCGAAAAAAATTCGGTTCGGTTAACGGTTAATAGAAAATTTTCGGTTAATGAAATTTTGGAAGTTCGGTTCGGTCGATTAACTAAACCGACCGTTTGAACACCCCTACATGAGACCTTATGTTGCTTGATTGTCAACTTGAGAATTATATTGTTGATGTTTGTTCAGATAAAAGATTTTGTGATCTAAAAGGGCTTTCTAATTTATCTGAAAAAATTATCGAGACAATGAAGTATGTTGTGTACTCACTTGTATATTTATTTTTGAATTTGGCTATGGTTCTACTGGTTGCAATCGCAACAGTGGAAAGAACATTCTTTGTGATGCACTTTATAAAGAATCGACTGCACAAATGTATGACAAATGAATGATTGAATGATTTCTTAGTTACATTTATTGAGAAAAATATGTTTGATAATGTAGACAATGAAAAGATCATATAATATTATAGAAAAATGAGGCTTAGAATGGAACAATTATTAAATTTATTTAAAGTTATATTTTTTATAAGATTTTCTATTATAATTAAAATATTATTAGTTTTTCATCTTCAAAAAATTTGTGTTATTAATATGTGTCCTCCTCAAAAAAAAAAATTCTAGATCCGCACTATACATATTTAGCACTATTTTGTATAAATTCATGTAAAATTGCTTTTGAAGCATTTTATTTTATTGAAAATAAATTTTTTGAAAACCCAAATAAATTTAAATTATTTCTACAGAGAAAAAATACACGGTTTTTTATTAATATAATAGTGTGAAAAGGCTTAAACCAAAGAACAACCCTCAAATTATGTCTTTTTTCTGCTTTTAGCCCTTAAACTATGATTTGGGCAAAATAGGCCCTTAAACTATCATTTGGGCAAAATAGGCCCTTAAACTATCATTTTTGGTCACTTTAAGTTCCTAAACTATTTTTTGGTCAAAATAAGTACCTAAACTATGTCACTTTTCTTCTTTTAGTCCCTAAAACTATCAATTGGTTAAAAAATCTTTGTGATGTGTCAACATATTAGTCGAAATAATTTTCTTTTAACTTAAATAACTATCAGACTTAAAATGACCAGAAATGATAGCTTAGGGGCTTATTTTGATATATGATATTTTAAAATTTAAAAAGAACATAAATATTTATATATTTTAGAAAAGCCTATAAAATGATATTTTTGTAACCATGTACTTAAAGTGACCAAAAATGATAGTTTAAGGGTCTATTTTGCCCAAATCATAGTTTAAGGGCCAAAAGCAGAAAAAGGCATAGTTTGAGGGCTGTTTTTTTATTTAAGCCGTGTGAAAATAATTTAAAATATTTGAGAAAAGAACATAAATTTCTTCATTACTTTTTTAGTTTTAAAATGTCATTAATTGAAGTCAACAAATGGTCTTAGTGGAAAAGTGGATGATATTCATCCTAAAAAACTCAGGTTTAATTATAATGTCTGCAAGGTCTGTAATCTATATATTTAAAATTTATCAATTTAATATCAAGATTTTTTTACCAATTTAATGCAGTGAACTTGTTGAGTGATTCCAATGATAATGGATGAGATGTTCGGATTCAGGTTAAAACAATGCAGTTTGCACCCGTGTGAATTTATTCAAATGTTTAGTTTTTTATAACATAATAAATTTTATTTTATTATCTAATAAAACTAGGGAAATGGTTAATCATAGATCGGACAGCTTAAATCGATAAGTCCAAAATTTTTATAAATAATTTTTGATTTAATAATAAAGATATATAAATATATATATCAGTTTAACTAAAATATTTCACTGGAAAAAATATCATAAAAAATGTTGAGATTGTTTTTTCAAAGAAAAAAAGAATATTTTCGCAATCACGCATTTTTTTAGACAAAGGTTTATTAATAGGGAAAATGCTGAAGCTTAGATCAAATATTCTTTTAATATAGATCAGGAAAAGAAAGCAAAAGTTAATGTACTTTTCCCAAACGATTCAATAAAATAAAAGCACAAAATTAAAAAGAAATCTAATAAAAAAAACAATGAAAGTAAATACATTATGATAACATTTCCTTTTAATATTTTGTCTTAGATAAATGTGCTTTTAAAAACGTCTAACCCTCTAAGGATCATGTCCTTAGTAACCTAGACGATGGAGAAAACGCCAAATACTCGTTGCGCAATTGGATACTCGCGTTCCGAAATAAGAACAAAATGAAAATCTTGAACAAAAAAAAAGAACTCACAAGAGAACTTTAAAAGAAATAATTGTATTGATCTCTGAATTGAATGCATTGTACAAAGTAAATGAGCCTATTTATAGGCTAGTAAAATCCTAATTACAAAAAAAAACTTTAATTTAATCTAAAAGACTAACTAGTTAAATAATAATAAAATAGAATATTATTTTAATTAAAGGAGATAAAAATATTATTCTAATTAAAATAGATAATATTATCCTAAAAAAATAATACAATTATCCCAATTAAAAGAGATAAATAGAGTCTAAATAACTGTAAAAGGCTCTCATAATTGAATTTATGTTCTGTGCTTTGACTGGTGAATTTGGATGCCAATTTTGGGTTATTTTGGCATCTTTTCAACTCCTCTTGCTCATATTTGATTTGTACTAACATCAAGACTTTTTTTTTAAGTTGGATTTTGCAATGAATAATCAAGTCTGCCTCTTTTCTGGATCAATCTTTTAAAATTCCAAAGTGAATCTAACGAACATCTAACACTCCATTCGAAACATCTTTAACAAAGTCAATTTCCTTCAATTCTTCAGAAATGAAATTTTATACTTCAATTTCAGTTGTTTAGCTTTACTTCTTGTAATTGGACATGTTGGAATCGTTAGGTCGAAGTCTGGACTTGGACACATGGTGCTTTTAAAGGGTAAAATACACAATCGGTCACTAAAATATCCTAAAATATAAAATAGTCACCAAATTTACAAAAGTTACATTATGAGAATTAAATTTTAGTTTTTTGTTACAAAATAGTCACTGAACCGTTAACTATTGTTAATTGAGTGACATGGTAGTTACGAAAGTTTATATAACATCACATTTAATCATGAATATTCACACATTCAATCAATTTAGACATAAAAATGAGGGTTAAATTAGGACTAAATTGATTGAATATGTGTAAATATGAAGTATTAAATGTATTATTATTCAAATTTTTGTAACTGTCACATCATTCAATGAACAACCGTTAACGGCTCAGTAGTTATTTTGTAACAAAAACTAAAATTTAATGCCTATTATGTAATTTTTAAAAGTTTTGTGACCATTTTATATTTTTTGAGATAGCTTAGTGACAATTTTTGTACTTTAACCAAGTTTAAAAGAAATAAAACTTTTTTTATTTATTTAATTAATTTTATTTTAAAATCTAAAAGAAAGGCGCTTTATTTCATGTTGATGTGATTTACAGTAATTCCAAAACCACTGGCAATGGCAGCCTCGCTTTGGCATTATCGACGAGCCAAGCGCATATTAGTAGGCTGTATTATCCGAAACAAATCCTACAAAATTTCAATTCCTTCCATCAAAACAACAAAATTCCAATTCCGTTTTGTATTGTTCAATACAAGGGGAAAAAATTAAATCAAAACTGGAAATCACAAGGAAACAGCACCAGAAATTCAATTATAAAAAAGCTACATTTTTTGCACATAATTTTAATCCAAAATTAAATATATATATATATAGTTTAATTTTACTCAGGAATAGTAACCAGCATCGGTCGCCAAGCTCTCCTTAATAATCTGTACCGGAATGACGCCGTTAAAGTTCTCAGAGAAACAGAGCCCCGACCTGAAAGCTCGCCACCGGAACTAACGGTAACCGGTAACAGATCTTCGGTTTCTTCTTCACAGCTTTTATTGTTACTCTCTCTCTCTTCAAACGGCGGCGACGCCACGAAGAGTTCCTTCAATTTTCGCCTGCCTTTTTTCCCGTTGGAGTTTTTCTTGTTGTCCGGGTTGGAGTCAGTTGGCGGCGCCGGAGGTGGACGAGGAGGAGGAAGATCGAAGTTGCTTGCTTCGTGATCTCGGTTAAAACGACGGCGACCGGTGGCAGAAGAGCGGTTGAGAAGCATGCGAAGGGTTTTGCGACGGCGGAGATTGACAACGGGGCTGGTTGTAGGACTACGACCGGGGCTTCCGGCGACGGCGCACTGCGTTGCTAAAAGCTTGAATTTGTGGAGAGTCGCCATTTTCTCTGGTTATTCTATCTTTTAAGCTGGCTGGATCAGAGATTGAAAAATAGAAAAAAAAATATTTTTTTTAAAAAAAAGAGTGAGATCTAAAGACAAAAGAGGAAGCAAGCGGTTATGTATCTAAAATTTCATATGTATTAATAAAAAAAAATTGAAAGAATAGAATAAGAAAAAGTGGAAAAGGAGGTGCTTCTTGATTTGTTTGGGAATGAATTATTATCTCTATCTGTTTGGGCGTTTTTGGTAAATTCATTGGAAGGCAGTGGGGGGAGTTTTGGAATTTTAAGCTGAGAATCAGACCCAAAAAATGTTGAAAAGGGCATGGCTTGGTTTGGAAGAAGAACAAGGCCACATACAAATAAATTGTAACGTTCTTATTTTTTTTAACCCCTTAACGTTCTTCTGTTTAAGCAAAATAAAAAATCATTCATAAGACACTAGATACACTCAATATAAAATCATTATCAACAAAAAAAGAACTCTCTTTATTGACATTGACAGAAGACGAACAGGGAAATATCGATTTTATATTGAAATTTTTATTCAATATAGTTATAACTAATCCCAACAATCAAACAATTAGAAAAAAATCTATTGGAATAAAAGAAATAAGTAAAAAAGTTCCTCGATGATCATACAAATTAATCGACGATTTAGAACAACAAGAGGGAGAAAACGAGGAAAATGTAACAGCAGAGCATGAAATTCGTTCAAGAAAATCCAAGCGCGTAGTGATTTTTACTAATAACCAGGCAAACGCCGATACTTATACTAATACCAAGGATACTAATGGTCCTGATCAAACAAACGAAATGGCTTTGATACGCTATTCGCAACAATCGGATTTTCGCCGCGACATAATAAAAGGTTTCATGCGTGCCCAAAGGCGTAAAACAATTACTTGGGAACTGTTTCAAGCAAATGTGCATTCCCCACTTTTTTTGGACAGAGTAGACAAACCCCTCTTTTTTTCTTTTGATATTTCGGGTCGCTGAAACTAATATCTCGAAATTGGATATGTAAAAAAAAAAGAATCACAAATTTCGATTATACGAAAAAAAGATCGAGAAAAAGACAAGGACGAAAAAGAGAAAATACAAAAGAGAAAGAAAATACAGATAGAAATAGGAGAAGCTTGGGACAACATTTTAGTTGCTCAAGTAATAATAAGGGCTCCATGTTAATAACCCAATCAATTCTTAGAAAATATATTATATTACCTTCATTGATAATAGCTAAAAACGTTGCCCGTATGTTATTATTTCAATTTCCTGAGTGGTCCGAGGATTTAAAGGATTGGAATCGTGAAATGCATGTTAAATGTACTTATAATGGTGTTCAATTATCCAAATGTAATTTCAAAAAACTGGTTAACAGACGGTATTCAGATAAAAATCCTATTTCCTTTTTGCCTTAAACCTTGGCATAGAGTTGCACTACAACCCTCTCATAAAGATCCAATGAAAAAAAAGAAAGGTCAAAAGAATGATTTTTGCTTTTTAACAGTTTGGGGAATGGAAACTGAACTACCTTTGGTTCTAAAAAAAATGGCGTTCGTTTTTTGAGCCTATTTTAAAAGAACTAAAAAAATTGAAAACGAAATGTTTTATAGCTTTAACAATTTTAAAAGAAAAAACAAAATTGTTTCGAAAAGTCTCAAAAGAAACAAAAAAATGGGTCACTCAAAGCATTCTATTTCTAAAGGGAATAATAAAAGAACTTAAAAAAAAATCTAATTCCATTTTTGGGGTTGAGAGAAATATATGAATTGGGCGAAACTAAAAAGGATTCGCTAATCAGTAATAAGACGATTCGCAAATCATCCCTTCAAATTCAATCTATGGAGCGGATAACTTATTCATTAACAGAAAAAAAAATAAAGGATCTGACTACGAGAACAAACACAATCAAAAATCAAATAGAAAAAATTAGAATTATAAAAGACAAGAAAAACGAATTTCTAACTCAAGAAATAAATATTAGTTCTAACAAAATAAGTTATCGGGATAAAATATTAGAATCATCAAAAAAATTGGCAAATATTTAAAAGAAGAACTATTCGATTAATCCGTAAATTCTATTTTTTTATAAAATTTTTCATTGAAAAGATATACATAGATATTCTTCTATATATCATTAATATTCCAAGAACCAATACACAACTTTTTCTTGAATCAACAAAAAAAATGATTGAGAAATTCATTCACAATAATGAAGCAAATCAAGAAAGAATTAATAAAACAACTAAAAATACAACTCATTTTATTTCAACTATAAAAAACTCACTTTCTTCACTTTCTAATGTTAGTATTAGAAATAAAAATGAAAAAGCTTTTTGTGACTTATCCTCCTTCTCACAAGCATATGTATTTTACAAATTATCACAAACCCAAGTTATTAGTTTTTATAAATTCAAACATATCCTTCAATATAATGGAACATCTCTTTTTCTTAAAAATGAAATAAAAGATTATTTTGAAGAACAGGGAGTATCTCATTCCAGATTAAGACACCATTATGGGTTAAGACAGAAAATCTTTTGGCATTCTATAATGAATGAATGGAAAAACTGGTTAAGGAGTCGTTATCAATACGATTTATTTCAGAGTAGATGGCTTAGATTAGTACCAGGACAATGGCGAAATAAAGCCAATCAACGCTATCTGGCTCAAAATGAAGATTTAACAAAATGGGATTCAGATGAAAAAGAAAGATTAATTCATTACGGAAAAAAATGATTTTCAAGCGAATTCATTACTGAATCAAGAATATAAACTGAATCAAGAACATAAAAAATCAAATTTGAAAAAACACTATGGATATGATTTTTTATCATATAAATCTATTAATTATCAAGATAAGAGGGACCGTATTCTTATGGATCACCATTCCAAGTAAATAAGAGGGAAAAGATTTCTTATAATTACAACATGGATAAACGCAAATTTTTTGATACACTTACACTGAGGGATATCCCTATCCATAATTATCTAGGAGAAGACGGTATCCTAGATGCTATGGGGAAATTTTCGCATAGAAATTTTTTTAATTGGCGAATTCTTCATTTTTGTCTTAGAAATAAGGCCGATATTGAGTCCTGTGTCGATACCAGTACCAAGAGTAAGAAAAATATTAAGATTGTGGTTAATAATTATCAAATAATTGATAAAATGGACCTTTTTTTATTTCACAATTTATCAAGATCAAGAAAGCAACCCATCCAATCAAAAGGGCTTCCTTTTTGACCCAGATTTCAAAAATCCAAGGGTCGAGTTAAATCAAAATATGAACTCGTATTTAAGTTGCGTAGTGGGCTTATATGAGCCTTTTGGGCCAGCTTTATGAGTTGGGCTGATAGTTGGGCTTGCATTTTAGAGGTTGAAAAAGGAGATTAGTGTAAATTCACCCTTGGTATGAAAAAAAGGAGAAAGGATATTAATTTTTCTGCATCTTGTAAGGCCTGATCTCATTCATATTTCCCCTTTGTCTCTTCTTTCTCATACTCTCCATCTTTCTCATTCAAATCTTGTGGTTCAAAGTTTAATCTTTGGGGTTTTGAGAGAGAATCACGAAATGTTGATTGAGTGAAAGTTGTTCAGCTTCGGGAGATCTACCAATCAAGGTATGGATGGCTAGTTTTGGTGGAAAAGTGGTTTTGGTGAGGGTTGATGGGGGAGAACGAGATTGAGTCTTAGGGGACCTTACTCTTGTAAAGGTTTGTGTTTTGACTCCCTTAATTCTCCTTATCATTTGGTAACACGTTTGGTAACATCTCTTGTAGTGAAAAAGGTTGAGAACTCCTCAAAGGAGCAAGGGAAGAGCAAGGCTTGAAGCTGTGGTTAAGGGCTTCGTTTTCAGTTGTGGAATCAAGGTTAGTATACTACTAACTCCCGTAGTTTCCTGGAAATCATAAAGTTAAAGCTCTGAAGCATGATTTGATGTTTTTGGCTTAAGAGTAGCTTGAGTGGTTGTTAATGGCAAATCTTAGAATTGTTGTTGTAATGGCTTGAAATTGGTTGTAATCCACCCAAAACTATCACCATAACTTGTGGGGACGATTTGGGGTCTAACCATGAGAGTTAAATAGGGTTTCTAGGTGAATCCCGCACTCAGAGTTCGAAAATCGGACTCGCGTATCGGTACTGAACTTAGCGTATCAGTATGCCTTAGTAAAATAGGGGAAGGGTTGTGAGGGGTGTACTAGTACGCCTCTTCGTATATCGATACTCTTTGCAAGTGAAGAATTCCAGTAACGCTATCACGTACCGGTACGCAAGGGGTGTATATCTCGATAAAGTGTACCTCCGCAAGCAAATGTCTATGCCCATCGTAATTATCGAAATCCATGTGGACTACCCTTTCATTTTCTGGCAATTTCCTTGTCAATTCTTTGCCTATATCTTGATAAAGTGTACCTCCGCAAGCAACGTTTAAAACCTGTGAACCCCTGCAGATTCCCAGATAAGGAATGTTCCTTTCAAGGCAAAGCTTTGCTAGTCTTAACTCGATTGAATCCTTCTCTTTATCCACGGCTGTATCGCTTGCATGCAGTCTCCTAATTTCTTCAACTTCTTCAGGCGAAAGGCCTGATATCGTATAAAGATGGATCGATATCTTCTCCTTCACAAAGAAGAATCCATGGATTGGCTTGAAACTATCCAATAACGTATGAACCCCGGTAACTCGTGGCACAATCACCGGGACTGCACCATAGGTGACTATAAGATCAAGATGATATTCACCTGCAATTTTAAACACCCAAAATTCCATCAGAAAAAAAAAACAATGGATTAGCCATTAGAGATATAAAAAAAAGCCTACCGACAAAATCTACAAATTTGTTCTTGCGAACGCTGCGTCTAGAGACGATAAGAACACGAGGGAGGATGACGGAGAGATCGTTGTTGATAGCCATAAAAATATAAGAAGACTGAATATATGAGCAAATTAGGAAAAAGATCGAATACGGATTGTGTTGGATCTTGTTTGAGTTTGAAGAGGTATTTATAGGAGAGGAAGAAGAGATCTTGGTTGAATGCAAACGGTATAGGTATTCTGGAAAAACAGGAGAGATTCAAATAAGAGAGGTGAGCACTGAGCAGAACCCGGGCGCCGCGTGCGCTCCAATTTTCCATTTTCACACACTGTTTATTCTTATTTATTAAATGAGGAGATAATTTCAACAATTTTGACCACTCAATCAATCACTGTATTTCACTGTTTATTACTTTAAAATCCTAAAATTGCATTAAGGAATAAAAAAATAATTATTTAAAAATTGGTTGAATTTAAAATTTAATTATAATTTTTTAAATATTAATTGTTTATTTTATTAATTTTTAAATAAATATAAATAACACTTAAGTGATTTGAGTGCTACTTGTATATTATTTTTTTCAACTCACAGAATAAAAAATATTCTAATATAATTTTTTTGTTATCTTTTCAGTTCTAAGTTGTTTATCATTTGGATCAATTTCCGTTGGTTTTAATATCATTTTTTAATCAAATGTATAAATATTTTAATAGTTTTATCTAAGTTTTATTAACGATTAAGTATTCCTTTTTAAACGGTACAAAATTTACTTAAAAATCCCTCATCTACAAAAGAATGCACACTCTTCATTAATTTCACAATTTTATTATTATTATTATTATTATTATTATTATTATTATGGCGGAGAGAATTTCTTCAAAACGGCTGAAAACAAAATGAAATATTTAAAGTTTGAAACAATCTTGATCAAATTATAAAAAAAATTTAATATCAAAATAAGTGTCTAACTATTTTATTTTTCTCTTTTAAGTGTTTAAACCTTTTTTTTGTCTTTTTTAAGTGCCCAACTTTTCTCGTTTTTTCTTTTTAAAGTGTTTAAATTTTTTTTACCCCTTTTAGATGCTCAAACTATTATGTTTTGGTCAAAATATGTGCCCAAACTATTTTTTTGTCAAAGTAAATGTCTCGGTTTGACCTTTAAATGAGTAAAAAATAATAATTTAGGCACTTAAAAGGGACAAAAAAATTAAGTACTTAAAAAAATTAGATAATTTAGGCACTTAATTTAATATTAAGCCTAAAAAATAGCAAAACTTTTTCTTAAAACGTTTGGTAAACCCATGAATGTTTAGTTTGAAAAACAAAAATTTGGTAGACAGTAGACAAATTTGGGGGCTCTCATTTATTTGGTGGGTGATTAATTAAAGCTCTCAGTTAACACCTTCCTTTTTCTTAGGTCGTGGGTTCAAGACTCAGTAGGAACAAAATTTTTCTTCCCCACCACTAGATAGAAATTGTTTAAAAAAAATTGCTTTCCTACGTTTCTTTTACTATTAATTCTTAACGTATATAGCGGATAAATTTACTTACAGTAGTATGTAATTAAATGAATTTTACATTTTTTCATAATTTTTTATACGATTAATATTATAACAATCTAATCTTTAGGTTATTTGAGTGAATTTGAAGTAGGCTGTGATTTACCTGGAAATTGGAAGTCTAACCGAGGCGATTATAAAGGGGCTGACAGTGGCACGATACCTGAAATGAGTAAATTTTTTTATTTTTTTCCTTTAAAATTTTAAGCTAAAAAAAAATAAAAATTATATTCTGACCCATAGCTAGTAAAATTTCAATTTAATCATTTAAGAATTATAAAGTGTAAACTAAAATAATGATAAAATTATATTTTAATCAATAAAATTATATTGCGGCATGTATAGAAATGTTTAATCAATGAACTCAACAAGTGTCCCAGTGAAAAAGCGGATGATTTTCATTCTAAGAGACATGTGTTTAAATTGCTTTGTCTACAATGTGTATACGCATTGTTAAATAATTAAAAATATATATGAGCAGATACTATCTTGTAATCAATTTTAGACTATTAGAAAAAAAATGTTTTAGCAATATTAAGCGGGGGAGGTCCATTGCCTCATTTTTGGTCGGCTTTATGGCATTGGCACAGGTTGCTGCTGTTGGGCGATTGTTTCAGGCATAGGGTTGCTTCATTTTTTTTCTTCCAGTTTTTGGCCAGCTTTGTTTTCGTTTTATTTCGCCTATATTGTCACATATAATTTTTCTTTTATTTAGGTGTAAGGAGATTTTTAATAAAGCATATGATAATATCATATGCATAATTTTGACTCTTCGATAATTTTATACGACTTATGATAAAAGAAAATAACTTACGATCCCAAAAAAATCCATGAATTTGCCCCAAGTCCTTGTTTGATTTTTTATAATATTATTTAAACTCGTGAAATAAACATTTTATATCTTTTAAATTTTGCTTTTTTTATACGGTACGCATTCATTTTATGGTTCATTTTAGATATTCACGACTTTTCCTCCTAATAATGTCATTTCTAAATTTGAACCTAAATTATCTCTGTGGAAAAATAATGTGTCTTGCTATTACACGCAATTATTATTAGTGATTTCATTATTTATTACCACCTAAAAGAATATTAAACCTAATTATTAGGGTGAACATATAAAAACAAATATGTTATGACAATACTAGTGTTTTAGTACATTGTAGCTCTTCATGATTCATGTGCGAACAAATAAATTAAAATGTTGAAGTTTCTAAATTTAAATTTAAGTAAAATATAGTTTTTTTATCATTTAGATAGTAATCTAAATTAGATCGGATTTGCTCATTAAAACTTATTTTAAGGCTGTAGAAGTATACGTACTTACGTTGACCATGTTTGGTAATTAGCGGATAGCGGATAATTGATTTCATTAGATGATTTTACTAGCGAGATTGTATTAGTTGGTTGTATAAAAGTGTTTGATAAAACTAACTGATATCTGATAGTTGTTTGATTATTTAAACAAGCAAAATGACATATAAAAACATGATTATATTCTATACTTGTTTGAATAGTTTATTAGTTATCAATATTTTGTATCTATTAATATTAATTAAATTATGAAAAAATTAATATATCATTACTAAGCATATTAAAAGGATCTATATATTAATTTATCATTTATATAATTATTTTTAATATAATTTAAATACTTATTAAATTTAAACACAAATAAAAATGTGTGAGAAAAAAGAAAAAAAGAAAAAGTATTAGTTTACAAATATCACAATATAGATACGCGAGGGTGAAAATTAAAATAGAAAATTGTTAAATTTAATTTATTTAGAGATTTTTTTATAATTTTTAGGGTAAAAGAGTCTTTATAACTCTTATGCCAAAATATCTAATTTCAAAAAGCTCTTATTAGTAGCTTTTTCGAAATTAGAGGTTTCACCTCAATTTGCTATTCTAATATGATATTCCCAAACATTAAAATTAGAGGATTTGACCGGTCAAACCTCTAATTTTAGTTCAAACATCTATTTTGACTCAAACCGCTATTTACCAAACATGATCATTATATATTATCATCAATTAAGGACAAAACACTAAAAAAGCCAATTACTTTAAATATTTTGGATAAACAGGTTTGATTAATTTGGTATTTTAATTTGTGAATAGCAAATGTCTATATTAGAAAGGAAACTTGTTGTCGTCCTTAATTGAATAAAGAAAAAGGAATAAAAGATTTTAAAATGTTTTGGTTGAATTAGGAAAAATAATGTATAAAATTAATTAAAAACGTGGCCAATAGATTTTGTTAAAAAAAGGAAGTGGGGGGTTGATCTGTGGCTGATAATTGAATATTACATGATATAAAAAATAAGATAAATATATCAATATATTAAAATAATACAATCGTATTTAACGGATAACTGAATATATTATATGTGAAAATAAATTCGAGTGAATGTGAATATATAATTAATGTTTTTGAATTTGCTGTTGGATAATAATTAAAGGCTAGTAAAATATTCAAAATGTAATATTGTTCAAATTTATGCAGAATTTGTAAAACTTAAACAGAAATATAAAACATATATGATATTGTGAAATAAGAGTAGTACCAAAGGCACCCTATAATTTCATAATAAAAAATGGAAAATTGGCTATGGAGATTCCGCGGTCAGAAATTCATACAGACACAAAGGGGTTCGACAAAAAAGTCGTTTCGATCCAATCTATTCTTGGGGTCAAATAAAGACAAAGGATATGTTAGTGACCTGGCACGCCAAAGCACTCTCCGAGGGCATGGAATGTCTAATTTTTCGGTCAGAATCGCAATAGTAATGTCTCTGTTAGATTCTCCGGTCGAAATACGGGAAAACTCCATTCAATTTTTTGGGTGTATTATCGGTAAGCATGTAAACAAAACGAACGAGTGTATATTTAAGTTCGTTTGTTTAATTTTAACCAAACAAATGAATGAATACGAACAAATAAACGAACATAATTTATTGTTTGTGTTTGTTTGTTTGTTAAGGAATATAGCTTGTTCGTATTCGTTTATGTTCATTCGTTTAAATGATAAACGAACGTAAATGAACACAAACGAACGAACATAAAAGGACAAATGTGAATAAATTTAAACGAACATAAACGGACGAATATATGTGAATAAATTTAATTTTTTAAAAATATAATATTTTTGTTATGAAAAATAATAAATATAAATGGATATATGTGAATAAATTTGAACGAACATAAATGAACGGATTACCGAACGTTCACAAAAATAAATGGACGAACGAACCCTTTGTTCGTGCTCGTTCAATTAATTAAACGAACAAATAATCTTACTTATGTTCGTTCATTTAATAAATAAACGAACTTTTCACCGAACGATTCACTAAATCTTTAGCTCGTTTACAACCCTAATTATCCAAACATACGGACCCTAATATGATAAATTTTGGGGAGGAGTCAAAGCTGACAAGGGAAAGCTAAAAACAATGGGGATTGGATTGGATTCGGATTAGCAAGTGATGTGGAGAAGGTTGCGGCTGGCTAATCTGGTTGGCGCGTGCACTTACCCAATTAATTTAGATCTACAATAGTTTATAAATAGGGACATATTGCTATCTAAATATATATTATCTAAATTTGAGTGACACGCCATCAATGGGTCAGAAATGAAAAGATTAGCACGTAACAGTTCATTTATTTATGGATAAGGATTCTCCTAAATAAATACAACTTTCTTATTAAATATATTAAAAATAAATTTTTTAAATAATCTTAAGATAATTTATAAAGTAGTATTTGTTCATACATATTTTTAATCACTTGACATGAACATACACCTTGTAGATAAATTAATTTAAACTCATACCTCCTAAGATGAACATCATATGTTTTTCTACTGAGACACTTATTGGGTTCAATTAAAAATAAAATTTAAATCTAAATATTAGTTTTATTCAAATATTTTAGGTTCAATGGGCTGTGCGGGCCTTACCTTGAACAAGCCTTTTTTTGGATTGGACTTGACCATAACTCACACCTAGGGATATTATAATCGAGACAATAATGTCCAACGGGAGAAAGTAACGATGAATTGTAGCATGAGGCAGTGGCTTGGTCGGCGGCATGAAGATGAAAAACTTCAAAAGATCTATCTATCTTTATTTGTTCTCGTACAAAATAAGAATTAATTGCAACATGTTTTACTCAGTTATAAAAGATTGTATGTCATAAATGTAGATGGTAGTGACATTATCATAATAAATTTTTGAAATGTCTGCAATTGAATATTGCAATTCAGAAAGCAACTAAGTGATCCAATTTATTACAGAGACGGTTACAATAATACGATATTTTGCTTCGGTAAAGGAGTTTAAAACGGAACATTGTTTTTTTGGAAGACCAAGAAATAGAAGTATAACCTAGGTAGATAACATAACCAGTAATAGATGTACAATTGGTGGCGTCACTATCTCAATCAGAGAGTATACAATTACATTATGATCAATTTCTTAAGAAATTTGAAGGTCAAAAGGTAGACGTATGTTGAAGATACTGTAGAATTCGTTTGAGAGCCACAAAATGAGACATTGTAGGTTAGTGCATGGTTTGAAAAAAGACCAGTGACTGTAAAGGCAATGTTCAAGCAAGTAAAAGTCCAGTAATGTAATTTACCTATGATCCGTCGATAAAGAAAACCATCAACTAAAGCATCTTTATAATAAGTTGTTAGAAAAGACGTTAATTCAAGAATAAAATAATAAAATAAAATATTGATATTATTATTAACCGAACATAATATAATATATCTAAAACCAAACCGATTGGAAACGAGTTGAGGCATGTAGCTATACAGTTTTCTTAAGACAAATTTTTGGCAACTCCTTGGTGTTTGAGATTATTGGTCATCTGTCTCCCAGGATACAATAACTAGATGATCTTCTATAGTAGCACAGCTGCAAAAATTATGAACTATACCCTTCCCTTCTTCTATCACCAAAACTACTTTTGAAAGTCACAGAGTAAAACAATAGAAAAATTCATGTGTTTTTGAGTTGTGTAAATCCTAGTAAGTTTACATGGTATTTATAGGGGTTTCACATAGTGAATTACTAGAAATTTTTAACCTAATGGAGCAACTTCTAAAGTTATCGTCTGAATAAAAGGAACCTATTTAGAGCCAAAATATTCACCCTGAAATTACTTTCTTTTATGTGAAAAATGTGCCATAATATACTCCCTATTAAAGGAAATCTTCTTGCACGCTTCCACGAGGCTTTCTCTTCTTGTTCGAATTGTCCAAGGTATGGAAATGAAATTGAAAGTATTGAGCACTTGATTTTTTCTGTCATTTTGCGCAAGCTACATGAAGAGTCTCCGAGTTTAGTTAGTCAAATTTTAATTTTAAAGGACAAATGAGATTATAACGAAGGTTGTGAGTTGATTGCCTTCTTTTGTTGGTTTTTATGAAAGTTTAGGAATCATTTTATTTTTTTATGTTTACTTGACTCTCCCATTGAAGTATGACAACATGCTGAATCTGCCTTTCTGAAGTATTGCAACATGCTGAATCTGCCTTTCTAGAATTCGTCGAAGCCAACCAAAAAGAAACCGCGGCAAAACAGTCCAATAATTATGTCGATTCCCGGTGGGCACTCTGGAGCGTAGAATTATTAAAATTAACTACGATGCTTCATTTGATAAGGTGTTGGGCAGTACAGCAGGTGCTGTTATAGCACGCGAATGGGCAGGGACCATCGTTGGTGGAGTGGCCGACTCTTTCCTTGCTCCGTTCGTTTCAGCAGCCGAAGCTTATGCGCTTAGAATGTGTATGTTCCTTGCTTTATAAGAGGGCTTTGAAAAGGTTATTTTTGAATCAAATATTCTTGGCTTTGTTAATCGTTTAAAGTTTAAGATTTTAAATTCATGGGATTCCGCTGCTATCGAAGAGGATATCTTGGATTTTATGTCCAGTTTTTTGCTTTTTGATCTTGCCTTTATTCCTTGGTCATGTAATAGAGTTGTCGATTGGGGTGGCTAAAATTTTTAGGACAAACTTTTGTCCGGTTGATTGGCGAGTGATTGTTCCTCTAGGCCTAAAGACCCTTTTGTAATTTTCTTTGATTATCTCTCTATAAAAAATACCTAAAAAAGCCCTGCACTCTTTTTTTTTTTAATTTAGTAATAATAATTAGGGTAAACTACATAAATGATTCACAAAATGATTGCTAAAAAGGTGACGCGACAGTTAACATAATTTATATAATAACACATTTACTCCTCCAAATTATAAATTCAAACATGCAAAACATTTTTAACAATTTAAACACACAAGACATTTTTAACAATTTAAACACACAAGACATCATTTTTATCATCCAAGCATGCTTACACTCAATCCATCCAATGTGCACCAACCAACATGCAAAACATCACATTTATAAATTTTAGGAAGTACTTCAAAGTTAGAAGTGTACTACCTTAATGTAAATCACGAAAGGAATCTCCTTTAATCAATTAACTCCCATATTCTCATTCTCTTTGCACTTAACAACTCACCCACTTCTTTCACTAATTAAACAAGCGTAAAACAAATTACTAATGTAAGTAAGGGTTTAGTACATGTAAGGAAACAAATCTTGTGTAAAACAAGCTGAAAACAGCTTAATAAAGCCTTCATGGCTTTAACCTCTCTAAAACCTCAAGATAGCTCCACACAATCTCTAGGGAAGAAGGTGAGCTTTTCTTGAAGCTCCGGAGATTGTGATTAATCATCTTTCCTTCTTGAATATCAAATGAGTACCCAAATTAAGAAAATTGGCTCATTTGATGCTTGACTACTAGGGTTCTTTAGAGAGAAAGATAAAGGGGAAGGAGACTGCCTCCAATACCCTATGTACAAACAAACTAAATTGAAGAATGGTCACCCATTTTTTCAACAATGGTCAAATTTCTTCCTAAGCCCCTTCATTTCTTTCCCTCTCTTTAATAAAGATTAAAGACCCCACATGAGTCAACTGAGGCCCAATATTCATATTTCATGGCACAACTTTGGCCCAAAGACTCTAAATACCTTACAAATTTACTAGATTAAAGTTCGAATCAACGCTCGTTTATTGACTCAAAATTTGTATCGTTACATTTTTATTCAAATCTTAGTATCTAGGACAACCCTTATTCACATCGTTTTATGTATATAAAGAAATAAAGAAAAGAAGAACAAAGCTATGAATGTTATCTACTATTAACATTCTTTTTTTATCTACTATTAACATTATTTTTTTTTATTTCCTCAAACTTCCCCGTATTTTACTGTACATATTTTTAAAAAATGCCATAACATTTGACTTGATAGTCATTTTAGCTTCTATTCTTTTTTTGAAGCACTTTAACCTCAACGTTTTATTTTTAGGCCAAAATAGTTCTTCATAGATGAAAACTGTTAGTCAACTAACGGTAAATGGCTTAAAATGACGCGACAAACCTACATGGCAGTGCATGACATAGCAATGTCATTTAAACAAAGATATTGACTTGGCAAAATGGCACATCAGTTGAAAATATAATTTTATAAAATTATATAACATATAAAACTATTTTTCTGCTAATGTGACATTTTGTCAAGTTATTTCAAGCTATTTTTCGTTAGTTGACCAACAGTTTTCATCTATGAAGTGGTCATTTTGACCCAAAATAAAACATTAAGAGTTAAAGTGCTTAATAAAACAGAATAGGAACCAAAGTGACTATCCAATGAAACGTTTTCAGCATTTTTTGACTTATGTCATATTACTACGAAAAATGGGAAAAGAACTTTAAAGACTAAACTACATATATTCCAATTTGAGCATTACAATTGCCCATTCTATTGGATATATGTGAGTGTGAAATCTTCTTAGAGGAGCCTACCAAAAGAAAACTGAGGATTAGAAAATGAAATCCCATGGGACTCCCATGTTTTCAGCTTTACTTATTGAAAAGCAAAAACAAAATTGCTGAGATATCCTACAGAATTATGATTTTGAGTTTGGACATATGCAAAGATTGTTCCTTAAACACTAATTACTATAAGTTGCATCGTATTTATAAAACATTACAGAAATTGAGGCCTTCCTGAATTCCTAGCAATACCAGCACCTCGGACTAAGGATTTAAATAGCGTTTGCGGCCGCGTTGCGTTTATCGCAGTTGAAGACATAACATATGCTAATTATAATTGTTTAAAGTCGCTTTCAATGAATTTTAGAGTGCTTTCTAACACTTAGATTAGCAGATTACTGAAATTAAATGACTAAATTGAATGAAAAATAAAGTTAACTTTTATAACCAATCAAACAGACTATCCTTAGTACCAATGTAAATGCAACCAGCTGCATCCTCAATCAATTTGCGTTGCAATCGTATACCAAAGGAGACAATTTTAAAACAATTCCACATCGCTAACCGAAACATGTTTCTTCCTCGACTCTTGTTTTCGTGAATATATGATATTTAAAGCTTCATAATATCGTTGGGTGGAAAAGTTGCAATTTTTTTTAAAATTCTTCCCATACTAATATTGACTTAATGTTGCGGTTCATACGTTCTAATTTTAAGCATCGGTAGCTCAATATATAATAAAAAAAACATAATCAAAACAAGATTAAAAAAATATGAAGGGTGAATTTTGATAGTAACTAGTATTTTTTAAATATATATATAAATAAAACAAATAGCTTTATTTTATTTATTTTTTTCCTTTTCCTTTTCCTTAGAATTAAGCAAATAATAGTTCCTTGATTAACTGTGGAGATTGGAGAAGATTTCAATGGTGTATCAATCTTTCAATCTAATACTATCTAATTTCTTTTAACAAATAAATTTGCTTTTATTAAGAGAGGTAAACTACACGAGAACCTAAGCAACGAAATGGCGTTTAAAAAAACGAATGAAATAAATAAAATAAATAAAGTTGGAACCCAAAGTCTCGAGAATATAAAAGCAATAAAAACTAAACTACACGAGAACCAAAACGAAAAAGGGTATTAAATCGACACCAAACAGATCAAGAAGAGGATATTGAATCTGAAAAAAAAGAAGAGGATAGATGGAAAACAGGAAAAAAATCAAGAAGAAGAGAAAAAAAAATCGAAAATGAAGAAAAGAAGATGAGAAAAAATCGAAAATCTAGAACATGAGTTTTCTTCTTTTTTTTTTACTGAATTCAGCAGACAATGGGAATGGCAGTTATGCAGGAGGATCTTGCGGCAGCCAGTTCTTATGACTTCAACTTTGAAACATAATTTGTCAAAAAGGCACAGGTAATTAGTTAATTAATTATAAATTTTTTGTATATATTGTCTATGTAAAATTTAGACTACTAGAAAAATTATAACATGAGTCTGACTTACCATATTAGTTATAGTCTCAACTAATAAAAATTACCCACTTCACCATTTTTTTCTCCCATCATTTTTCAACCAGTGAAATCTTCACTAATTTTTTTACGGCCTCGAACCACCGTTATAGCGATATAGTATATGTTCATATATATTCTTAACCTTTTGACAATGCAACACCTTACAAAGTGATTTGAACTCCGATCTCTTAGGATGAATATCATCCACTTTTTCACTGAGACCACTTGTTAGGTTCTTTGTATCTTTATATTTGTCCAGTGCCGGCTATAAGGGGAAGCACCCTGAGCGAACGCTCAAGCCCTCAACCTAAAATTTTATTATCCATATTTTTTAATTTATCAAATAAATACATTAATTTAATAGTAAAAAATTAATTCTTTTTCCTAAATAAATAAATTAATCTAACAATAAAAATAATGTGTTTGAAATATTAAATTAATTGTTCAAAGTAATGAGATGAATAAAAAATTGTCCTTTTTCGGTGCCTATTTCTATGCCCAACATTAAAAAATTAAATTATAAGCATTGACCCTAACTTTTAAATACTAAAACCTAAACTATGCACCCAATACTAAATCATAACCTTAAACTGTAACTTTAAACTTATTTTTTTATTGTTGGGGCCTAATATGAGTAGAGAATTTCTATTCATAATGAGATATGTTTTCTTTATATAAGAGTCCAATTTTAATTTTCGCTCAGGGCGCCGAAAATCTCCGAAACGGCTCTGTATTTGTCCATGTATTTTAAGAAAAACAAAATTAAACATGAGTTTTTTTTTATCGAGTTCAGCAGGCAATGGGAATGGCAGTTATGCTGGAGGAGATAATAAACTATGTTCATTCATTACAGAATCAAGTAGAGGTAAATTCATCGTCATGAAATCTCATACCAATAACAAATCTTATGCTAATTTTTGCTTCTTCTTAATCAGTTTCTTTCAAAGGAGCTTGCGGCAGCCAGTTCTTATAACTTCAATTTTGAAACAGAATTTATCAAAAAGGCAGAGAGAATTAATTAATTAATTAGAGAAAATATTGTATATATTGTCTATGTAAAATTTAGACTACTAAAAATTATACAATGAGCCTGACTTACCATATCAGTTATGGTCTAACCAATGAAAATTATCCACTTTATTATTTTTTCCCATCATTTTTTCAACCAACGAATCTTCACTGTTTTTTTACATATCATTTGAAAAACAGTTTTTTAAGTTATTATATAATTGAGTCGAAAACATGGGAAAAATGATGAATTGAATAGTTTCTATTTGGTGGGACCATAACTGATGTGGTAAATCAAGCCCATAATATATTTTTTCTTAGAATGCACAATCTGTATATTTCAATCTTAGTTCTTAAATTTTAAAATCCAATCCTGGTCTAGTAGGAATCCGGGTCGAAAGCATTACCGGTTACAATGAACGGTTTACTGATCTCGATGATTTGGACTATAAATAGTAAAATAATAACATTAATTCAATGCAATGAATAGCTATGGTCAATGCAAATTCAACCAAATTATAATCAGGGACCATCTAATAACTTTTGCAAGTTTAAGGACTAAATTCTAATTCTTGCAAATGTTAAAGACTTATCAATAATTAAAATTACCAATGTGGAATTCTTTGCTTGATTATTTTGCATATAAAATTTCAGAGGTTTTGGAACCCATTTACACATCCAATTAGTCCATATGTAAACCAGTGACCATTTTGCAAGGTTTTCAAACCAGTTAATTAATTTAACTAACTCACCAGTATCGGTACGGGTACTCAAGAGGCTGTACCGGTACGCCCTCAAAATATTTTCTTTCAAACTTGAATTCGGTATCGGAACGCTGTATACTGTACTAGTACGAGGATTCAGTGCCTTCGTATCGGTACGGGACCATTACCGTACCAGTATGCAATCCCTACTTTCCCAAATTGAGTAATTAGTGGGTATCAGTACAACACCACCCGTACCCTTGCTACAGTAAAATTCCAGTGTTGATTTAGTGTATCGATACTACTGTAGCAATACCGTTACGTCTTATTACATGTTACTAAAATTGCAATCCAATATCGGTACGACATTACCCGTACCGATACGCCTGGGTTAACCTTATCCAAAATGGCCTATCAGTACCGGTACGACACCACCCGTACTGGTACGCCTGTGTCTGTAATGACAATTCTTGTCTGGTTTTTAACCAAATTGAAGGCCTTAACCATGTCCAAAGTTTACCAAAATTTACCAGCAAGTTTAAAAATATTATTTCTATATGCATGCCAAATTTCATGCCATTCCGAATTCATTTACCACATTTTTACTTATTAGTGCATTTTAGGTCACTTTACCAATTTTATCAAAATGTTAACATGCCACATTTCTCATCTTGACCTATTCAACATGGTGCATCATTTGTACATACAAAATGGGCTAAACTAACATGTCTAGACCCTATGTCACCATTCTAAGAGTTCAAAGGCTAGGTTAACATTACATATAATTGGTGTGACTTGCTTCCAAAACACTTCTTGCTCCGATCTTTGATCCTCTCAACTCTTAACCTGAAAAAAATGCATGGAAATGAGATGCATTAGGCTTATATAGCCTAGTGAGGTAGTCAGTAATAAAAACATGAATGTTAATAATATCATTAACATGTATAACAATGAAGATGCATATCAAATCATGTCTTAACAATAACTTAGATAATTAAGTTCCTTGGATCAACATGTAAATTTTGATACACAAATTTCCAACCAATATTACCAACAATAAATGGTTAATATCTTGCAACATCGCCAATAGGGCCAACACTAATATATCCCGCCAACATCGCCAAATAGAGCCTTAGCTCAAGGACCGTAGTCCACTCTGTACCAATGAGCTCATGAATTCTATGGCATGCCAATTGTATCTCATATCCATTTGTATCCAAGGATTCAATACTTAGGCCAATATCAATAACAATATCAATATCAATAACAATAACAATAACGGTGGCTATAACAATATTAATATAGCTAACAATAACGATAGCTATAACAATATCAATATAGCATTAACAATATACCATGATCAATATGGTCTTTATCAATGTTTCAATGATATCAATGACAATGCAATGATTCAATGATCAATTTGGCAATGTAATAAGCTTACCAAAGCTTACCAATGATACCTTTGACAAGGTTTTCATATATCCATACCTTGTTTCCAATGATGGAAATGCAATAAACCAATATAATAAAATCGAGATAGGCACCTAGCCAATCTTAAGACTCCGACTACAGTCACTGATACTTTCGAGGCTTTCAAGGCTCCTGGATGACAATCCCTTTGTTCTTGAGCTTGTTGGAATTAGAAGGATTTGGTGATTCTTCACCTTGGTTCTCCCGAGCTACACGAAAATAGGAATTACAATGATTTCAATATCAATAATTTAACTCATAGCAATCTAATAGCTATGAAAAACAACAACGAATAAGCTATGATATCCCTAGAGAATTTCTAGGGTTCCTTGATTCATAAACTTGGAATTAAACATGGTTTTAGTCATGGAATCGATGAATCAATTGAGGGCTTTTGCTTACCCCTTCGATAGCAACACTATATTACCGAGAAATTAAAGGAAAACAAAGCTTGGACAACCCTCCAATGGAGGTGCTTGCTTGTTCAAAGCTAAAGGAATAAGATAACAATAGTGTGGTGCTTGCTTAGATAGTAACATGGTGAGTTTCTTTCTTCATTTTATTATTTTTATGCTTAAGCTTTCTTTCAATTGAAGGAATTCACTATCTTAATCTCACGTATGTGGTAATTAGGCTTGAGGAGGGGCTAATCACAAGGTTAGTCCCTCAATTTCCTATTCTTTGTGCTTTTGTCCCCTGACTTCTAATTTTCTCAATTTGGTCTCTAAAAAAAGTTTTAAAGTTTATAATGGGATCCTTAACCAATATCAATACTTAATTGGGATTCAATAAACCAATAATTGACCACTTGGTCAAATGTCAACTCTAAAATTTAACTTTTTGGTGTAAGATTTCCAGTTCCTTGAATTGAATTTCGACTAGGCCCAGTTTTGGGGTGTTACAATATTTGACTGTGAAGCCGACGAGAATGCTCTTTAATTTTACCAAACACTTCTATACAATCAGCTAAGAAAATCCGCTAGTCAAATCAGCTAATGCTACCAGTTATCAGTTAATTTCACCAAACACTTCTATACAATCAGCTAAGGTAATTCGCTAGTCAAATTAGCTAATGCTATCAACTATCAACTAATGTAATCCGGTATCAGCTATCAACTATCCGCTAATTGTCAAACATGGCCATTATATGTTAGTAAAAAGATAATAAATAATAATATAAATAAATAAATATTATGTCTAATTAAATTGTAGAAAATTAGAAATTTAAAGGTATAAAATACAAAAAAAAATCATGTTGTAGGACTTACTTACAAGAAAAAATTTAAAGGAGCAAATAAATAATTAAACATGCAAAAAAGGACCAACTTACAACAACTAAGAAGCGAGAGGAAAAAATTTAAAGGAGCAAATAAATAATTAAACATGCAAAAAAGGACCAACTTACAACAACTAAGAAGCGAGAGGACTGTGGAGGTAATTTACCCAATGAATCTATAGAACGCGCGAACCTTTTCCTTGGACACAGGTCAGACGTGGGTCGAACACCAGATTAGACGTCCAAAAATGACATCATTTTAGGGTCTAAAGAGTCTTCAAAAAATGACATCGTTTTAAAAGGTTGTACATAGTCTATTTTACTCGCATTTTCATTCTTGTTTTTTCGCTCTAGTCTAAGACTCTAAGTGTTCTCTCCTTTCTAGATGCTGCCCAGATCGTTGCTACTCATCATCGTCCACCGTTATCGCCACTGTCGACCAATCAACATCATCGATTGATGATGAGTTTCAAATTTCACCAGCAAATGCCTCTCGCCCTATTGTTTTCTTTCTAGGAGGAAGAGGAACTAAATCCCATGTTTTATTAACCTCTAAAGCATTAATTTCTTCTTGCATAGCAATTTTCCAGCATTCATGTTTAATGGCTTGTTATATGTTCTTGGTTCTTGCAAGATAGAAGCATTAGCAATATATGAAGTATACTGAGGAGTGATATTATCATAGGTCAGAACATTAGCAATAGTATGAGGAGTAGTTTTAGATCCTTGAAAAACAATATGATAGTCCTTGTACTTTTGTGGCAAACGAGAAGTCCTGGTAGAAGTTCTGATAGTTTGAGCAGGTAGATTCTCTTGATTCTGAGAAACAAGATTCTCAACATTATCTGAATTAGAAACAGGAATGGAGTCTGATCCTGAACTGGGAAGTTTAGAACCTGAATCTTCTGAATTTAAAATAGAAATTGTTCTTCCATACTTTTGAGGCTTATTATTTGTGCAAATATCTAATAAATCACTGTTATCACATGACGGCAGGACACCATTAGAAAAAGGATTTGTAATTTGCTGAAAAAGGGAATTGAAGTTCAGAAAAAGTTACATCTCGAAAAACAAATATGTTTTAGCTTGTAAATCAAAAAGTCTATATCCCTTAATATTTTTAGGATATCCTATGAAAACAGACTTAATGGACCTTGCATCCATTTTAGTTTTAGGATGAGGCAGAACAGATGCATAGGCAAGGCAGCTAAAAACTCTAATGTTTTCTAGTTTTGGTTGTTGTTGAAACATCTCAAAAGGCGTTTTATTATTTAAAACAGGTGTAGCTGTTATATTAATTAAGAAAACTGAATGTAAAACACAGTCCAGCCAGAAATTCAAAGGTAAAGAAGCTTGAATTCTTAAAGCTCTTGCAACAGTGAGAATATGTCGGTGCTTTCTTTCTACAATACTGTTTTGTTGAGGAGTATAGGAACAAGAATTTTGATGAATAATGCCATTAGTTTTAAAAATATCCATATCAAACTCTTTTGCATTATCTGTCCTAATACATTTTATTTTTCTAGAGAATTGAACCTCAACCATCTTATAAAATTCTACAATTAAGTTCTTAACTTTAGATTTCAGTTTCTTAGGATAAACCCATACAAACCTACTCTTGTCATCAACTATAGTTAGGAAATAAGAATGAGCATATAAACTTTTAACAGGAAAAAGGACCCCAAACATCTATGTGAACAAAATCAAACAATTCCATTGTATTAGATATGCTTACAAGAAAAGGCAAACGTTTGTGTTTAGCCAAATGACAAGTATCACAAGCAGAAATATCACCAACAGGAATATCAGGATTTATTTTGGAAAAGAACTTCATTCTTTGAAAAGAAGGGTGTCCTAATCTAGAATGCCAGAGATTTAAAGAAAACTTAACAACATTACAGGAAGAAATATCTGTAAAAGAATGCTGAATTGCAAGCTGATACAAGCCATGAGCTTCTCTAGCTATACCAATCGGCCTCCATGATTGAACATCTTGTATAAAGCAAATACCAGAAGAAAACAACAGACAACATGAACCAGTTTTAGTCAATTGAGAAACATAAGTTAGATTAAAACTAAAATTAGGAATGTGCAGAACATTATAAAGAACAAAAGAACTGTTAATCTGCACAATGCCTATATGTGAACTCTAACTAGTTCAGTATTAGGTAGTTTTACAAATTTATTCTGAACAGGTTCATAATGTTTAAAAAAAACTAAAGAATTACCAATATGATTTGTTGCACCAGAATCAATTATCCAAGAAGTACTAACAGAAGAAAAATTAGAAATATTACCAGGTTCTTCGACTGAAAGAGCAGCAAAAGTGGAAGAAAGCATATTGACAGAATGCTGGACAGATGTTGCAGCAGAAGAATTCCTTTCTTGTAACAAATTCATTAAATTTTCATATTGTTCTTTTGAAAAGATGACAGAGTGTGTGTCATTCTTAACCATGCAATTATTTCTCAAAGAAGAATCTTCACTATGAGAAGAACCTACTTAATTAGACCTACTAATCTGGTTCTTGTGCCTGTAACCAGGAGGATAACCATGCTTCTTGTAGCACTTCTCAATAGTATGACTAGTTAAGCCACATAAGACACAAACAGGTCTTTTGTTAAGAGTATTGGCCGGGAATTTCTTAAAACCAGAATACAAATTCTCATTCTTCAAATTAGTTCTTGTTTCTTGTTTTGAATCACTATATTCAGAATTTTGATCCACAATCCTCCCATTATGTCTATTAACCGATAATATATTGGAATCATTAGGAACAATTACAGAGTTAATAGACCTCTCATGTTGAATGACTATTGCAAAAACCTCATTTATAGTAAGCTGTGGCTTCATCATTAGAATCTGTGATTTAGGTACTGAAAAACTTTCATTCAAACCTTTAAAAAACCGAAGAAGAAAATCCTGCTTCCTATACTTCATAACAGAACAATCACATACAGATAAGGGTCTAAGATTGCACAACTCATCCCAAAGAATCTTTAATTGCGTATGAAAAGTTGTAACAGAGAGGCTACCCTATTGTAGCGAATAGAACTCTTGCAACAAATCAGAGATACGAACCAGATCGCCCTGATTGAATCGATCGAACAGACCAGTCCACACTTCATAAGCGGTGTCGATCCAAATAACGCTTTGCCCAATCTCAGAATTGATTGCACGTTGAATCCAGGAGAGGACGAGGTTGTTACATTTTACCCAGGCAGGATATTTGGGATCAATTTCTTTGGGAGCTTTAATCGTACCGTCAACAAATTGGTATTTGCTCTTCGAGATAATCTTCATTGAACGCGCCCAGCCATGGTAGTTGCTTTCATTGAGTAAGAGAGAAGTGAGGATAAGAGAGGGATTTTCATTGGGATGAATATAATATTCAAGAGAAGGATCATCAGGCTTGAAAACAGGACGAGCTTCTTCAGTGGATCGAGAAGTTGAGTTGTCGTCTAATACCATATTAGTTTTGGGAGGAGAGATTTTGTGAAGGAAAAAGTAAATCTTTATTATATTGTTTAATGTTAAACAAAACCTTATTTATATACATAAAGAAACAAGGTTAAAGAAAAGAAAACTCCTAACTTCCTAACGTTTATCTAACTAATTAACTATAAAAGTACAGCCGACAATAATCTGTTAAGGTTCCCTTGACAGTGCATGTTGGAATTATACATAACATGCACTAGGCCAATTTCAGCTGGTCATTCTTTATGCATTCATTGTTATTCTTTTTTTCTTTTTTTTTCCTTTTGGTCTTTGTTCAGACACAGGGATGAGGACAGGTGTGGTTCCCTACACAGGTGTACTTTCTGCTTTGAGAAGAATTGTACATGAGGAAGGCTTGCGAGGGTTCCTCTCTGCTTGGAATAATTTTTCGAGCTCATTTACATGAATTGCAATCCTAAAACAGATTTACATTTACCGTTTACCATTTACCATTTACCATTTACCATTTCATCTATCTTAAACAGTGGAGTTTTGCCTTCTTTGGATTCAGTTTCCAGCATATGAAAAGATCAAATCATATATGGCAAAAGAGGGTAAAGCAGTTAATTTCCTTGGTTGTCCTGATCCTATTCATTTCTCTCGTCATGACCATCTTAGTCCTACTGCTGTTGCAATTGCCTCGTCAATACCTAAAGTGCTTGCCTCTATTATGACATACCCTCATGAGGTGTGTCTTTGATATATGCTGCTATGGCCTTTGGGGATCACCATCATTCACAAACTCTCGTTTTGTGCTTGTTTTTCTCATTACTCTTCGATTTTGTATTATCAGGTTATTCGATGCCGGGGTGATGGATTGCTTAGAAAGGTATTCCGGAAGGAAGGATTTTCAGGCTTTTACCGAGGCTGTCTCCTGAGAACAACACCATCAGCAGTCAGTTACGAGATGATTCACCGATTTCTGAACCAGGTTTTACGTCCAGAAACTAAGAAATCGGAGGTCCGATGGCCATGTCAAGTCCTGGCCAAATAATAGAGGAAATGTGTAAGACAATAAATTATCGCAAACTCGGTCAAATAAGATTACAACCTAAAATCCAAGTAAATGCTTCTTAGGGAACAAATAACAGCTACTCAGATTTTGTTCCACAATTTTTTTTCTTCACGAGTGTAATTCAAAGTTTGTCCTCAAAATGTTACTTCACAGTGAATAAAAGTGTAATACCCTTCCATTGTTTTATTTGTTAAGGTAAATCCCTAACATGTTCAATACTTTTAGGGGAATAAACCAGTGATCTTGATTTGACCCTTTCAGAGTTGTGGACTGTTAGGATTGATGGAAGCCAAATAAGATTGCCCATTTGTACTCAATTGGTATGTTTACTATTATTTTGTCTGGATCAATAGCCGCTGATATCATCTTTGGCATTTAAATAAAAAAACAATTAAAATTGTGAGTATTACAAGTGTTGATAACTTTAATGGGTAATTATTTCATGCACAAGGTGAAAACTTTGTTTACACTACAAGCACTTCAGTTTCGGGATTTAAGGACTTCGTTTAGGGTTTAGGTGTTTAAATGTAGTAGTTTTGAATTTAGGGGTTGTTGATAGAATTTTGGGTTTATGGTTAAAATTTAAGGTTTATAGGTTAAAACCTAAATTTCTAACCATATTACCCTAAACCTTAAATTCTAACCCTAAACCCTAAATTTTAACCATAAACACTAAATTCTAAACTCTAAAATGAAACGCTAAACCCTAAATTAAGACGCTTGTGAAAATAAAAAATTTCTACCGCCTGTGTATGAGATAATAATCCAAGTTTAATATGTTTTGTATCTCAAAACAATCTATTTCATTTTTGTAGAAGGTACAAACTACAAAGACTAAGTTATCTATTAACTTCCAACTTTTAAATAAATTATCTATAACTCCCAACTTAAAAATTGGAGATAATAACGCTTAAGCAGGCTCAAATTCAAACTCCCAAAATATTGCAACAAAATTTCAAAGTGAGTCAGAGTAATGCGAGTGAGTTAAAAAAAGAACAAAAAACATTGTAAAGTTGTTGTTTTTTTTACTTTTAATGGTGTCAAAAGAAGAAAAAAAATCATTAAATAACTTGCAAATTCTAATTTTATGTGCGATGTGATACGATAATATTCTAACCTATGTAAATGTTTCAATTTTCTTTTCATTATTTTAATTTTCATGTGTTAATTAAACCAGAATCAAAATTTTATATCTGCATTTACATCATATCAAAATTGTAATATTACATTACATATGAGTAGCTCTCCTCTTGTAATAAAGCCTCCTCTACTCCAGCAGTACTTTGTGCAGCTATCTCCCCCAAAATATTCCAGAGTTAAGGCTTCTTATTCTTAAAATAGTATAGCCCCAAGGAAACCTGACATTCCCTTTCTTGGTGTATTTTGCACACAGGGTTTCACTCTATAAATAAGCTTAGGTTTTGAAATGGTGGGGAAAATGATTGAGGCCAGGTGTCTGAGAATTCATGGGTTTCAACTTATTGGAATTGAACCTGCCCAATATTTGAGGCAAAATTAAGGGTATATCAATAACTAAAACAATAGTACTATATAGTGCACAAAAACCTTTGACTTTCAGAAGAAAAAACGAGCCTGTTTTCTTCAGTGATTGGCAACATTAACTCAGAATATTTCCTCAGTATTGGGAGGAAATCAGAAATTTTGTTCAGTGATCTGCAATACTTGAGATTCCTGTTGAGATTAATCTGGAAAGGAGGGGTGGTTGAAAAATGTTGTAAGATTGTACAACAACAATCAACAGACACCACTTGGATTCTTTACCTCTCATTTATCCCATAGTGGCGTCTATGTTCACTTGCCACAGGGTGATACAAATGATGAAAAAAAAGCTATTTTGCTGCCACTTTAAGCTTCCTTGTAAGACAATCATGATTATTTGAAGTATTTCTGCTTGTTTGGTTTAACTCGTTCGAGACGAAACATACCCGAATAACTCCCATGGGAAGAGCTAATCTAGACGCAATAGCAGACTAGATGGATCTTCAGGTTCAAAGTTGTATAAAATTCTGGCAACATATACTTTCTGAACTATGACAATGATACAAATATGGAAAAGGTGTGGGGGAGAACTCAAGAATATTCTTTGTCTCATCATCTCTAATCCCCCAAAAGCCATGATCCCGACTAGATTCAGTTTCAATTAGCTTCACGTATGATCATAATTCATATCTCCGGTTACAAGCGTGTTGAGCCTTCAAGTATAAATAGGTAGGTTATCTTTCTATTGCCATTTGCCTAAGCATCTAACCACAAAGAAGAAATAGATAGTCAGCTGCCCTCTGGAGTTCCCTCGATCACTTCACTAGGGCTCTGGATTTCTTGTCCTACAAGATATAGATACAACTGTGGAATTTGCTACAGTACAACCAAATCAATTAAGATTTAAGAACAAGTCCAATCCAAACATTCGAAAATAATATGCAGGAAAACACAACTTACCTTCCTTCCTTCCTTGGCCTTGCTTGCTTTAAGATATTCATAAACTTCTTTTCATTTGCTTCATCAAGTTGTAGAGAATGAGATGAGGGCAGGAGAAGAAGTTGAGTTGTGAAGGCTAATAGAAAAAAATTAACAGACTTGTCCAAGTATTTCAAAAGGCAAATCGAGGGTTTTCATCATTTCCGAGCATAGCTTCCTTTAGTCATTCTTATAATATTAATATGCTAATTGTGTGTTTAATCCTTTTGTGATGCAACTTTTAAAAAATAATTTCTAGAATCATCCAAACACAAAAATATTAGCTTTTACAAAAAAAAAAAACAACCCATTTTCTAAAAATCACTTTTTTGAAGTTGTTTGTTTCATTTGGTATTTCACTAAAATTTCTATGGAAATAGTATCGTTTGTTGGTAGGGTAAATAATTTGTAGACATGTGACGTCAAATTAACCTTTTTAGGGTCTTAGCACACACATATTGTAGATAAAGTTGATTAAACTCGAGTGTTCTAAAATAAACATCTTCCTCGTTCCACTTGTACCGCTTATTGAGTTCCGTGACGCTAAATTACCTTAAATGTTAAGCTCTATCAACCCGAGTGGTATGAGGAAACATATTCCCTTTGTTCTTAACTCGTATTAACCACAAGTTCTTGGCCGTGACAATTAGTTCAGGTTAACAAAAGGAGTTGCAGAACTGACATAGATACACAAAGATAGACAGACACCCTTTTTTTTCCAAATAGTATAATGATAAAAATCACACAAAGTATCGAACACTGAAATGCTATGTCGAGAACTTGTTTGAAGTCTTCCCATAATTAAGGATCGTGATGGATTGCTAAAACTATACTGGTAAAGTGAATCTCGGCCTTAAAAAGAATTTTCAAATTCCTAATATAGACGTTAGAGACTGGATGTTTTCCAGCTACAGCCTACAGGTTTTCGACGATCGAGGTTGGTGTTTATACGACAGCATTAAAGGTATACATTTTTTTTCTACTTGATTTAGTGTTAGGCCCCGTTTTGGTTGTTGCCAGGGTCTCCAACGCCCGATTGTTTTCTATTTTCACGCCGAACCGTCATCGGTTTGATCCCCAACGCCTGTTTACCCATATTTTTAGCGCTCAAACGGACGTTTGGTGGCAGCTGAAAAATTCAACTTTTAGGCAACGGGTGCTTGCCCTCCAACGTTGGTTTGCAACGACAATAGCATAGGAAGCCTTAATTGATGTGATAAAAACGTTCAAACTTATCCTTGGAGGAATCCAATCTAACGAATGCTTAATTCTTCTGTTGTGCCATGTTTGGATGCATTTTTACTATTTTTTGGACATGCAAGATGGATTCCAACAGTACCCCGATTTTTTCTTCATCCTAAAATAACCTGTTTTTTTATGAAGAGAGAGAATGGCTCTTAGATTACTTAAAGACGAACAATCAGAATGCAAAATACTTAGTGAAGTAGAAAACTCACAAAGTTCATCTTGTAGTTACCACGTCAACTTGGTCATTCCATCCGCTAACTTATTCCCTTGATGAAAAATATATGTTACTTTCACATCCCAACATTTATCAAGGAGTCCCTACATCTTGTAAAATAACCCTTTACAATTATAAAATCTTCATCTTATTAATTTAATTTACTTCTTTGATTATACCAACTATTTTTTCTCCCATATTTCCACGAATATCATAAAGAAAAATATTATTCATGAATTTAAACAATACTTTCCACTGTTATTTAGAATAAACAGAGGCAGTTTGCTTGTATATAAAAGAAAATTTGTTATTGTGTATTTAGTCATTGTGTTTTTTTCTGGTAAATTCTATGTCATCAGATATTTTGTACATCTCATTTTCATAAATTAAATGCAATTTTCCCCGTTTACATAACCCAAAACTCAAATAAAATAATATACACTTAAATAATAGTACCGGAGGGGGAAACTTTGAGTGTGATTCGGTCCTTTTTAACACGAGACAACCCGCCCCAAAAAGGAAAAAGAAAATCTCTCGACTCACTATACTGCCCCTGGAATACAAGTATAGAAACAAAACTCTACAAGTTGGGCCAACAAAGTAGATGGATATCTTCAGCATCTCAACCTCACAAATCGCTAGGGAAATTGTTGATTTGCCCTTGTTCCAATACATCTTCGTTGTTCACCTTGTAAGCTATCCTTGTGCGCATCGCCAACGATTTCTGAACGTGAAGTAGATAACAGAGCCTCTGTTAGAGGCAGTCGTACTCTGGGCATTTCAAATTCTCATATAATTTATGTATTTTCTTTGTATTTTCTATCAATTATTAAGAATTTCACACCTCCTAAAATTTTATAATTTAGCCTAAATTTTTAAATAAACAGCTCACACCCCTGACAGAAAATTATGTTTCCGTCCCTTACCGGGAAACCATGTCATTCCAAGGTACTACAATCTCTTTTTGCTATCCCAAAATAAGAAATGGTTGAACCGAGGGAGAACAATTTTGCTACCACCACTACTACTACTACTACCTCAAAGCCAAATAAATTTTCAGATTTATTGACAAAGTTTGTCCTAGGTTCTTAATCTTGTCTTCTTAGGCACAAAACTAAAAACCTACAAATCTTTGGAGAATCCCAATCATCCATGTCTTCTCCATAAGAGTAAGAGAATGGGCATGCATTTCAACTCTTCCCTATAAGGGTACAAAGTCCAAAACACTTCGATTCTACCAAGGGCATAAACCCCCTATGATTAAAACTTATCAAAATGCCTTCTTAACCATGAAATATAAAATAGCATCATAGAAAAGCTATGTGGAGATTGCCATTTAGGATGGAGACACCACCTATGTGAGTTCTGTGGAGGAATTTTAACATATGTTACTCATATTCGAGTATGGGTGTCAGGGTGTCTAGATGTTTGACTCGTTTCATATTAAATATAAAAGATAAAATTTCTCAGAAAATATTTTTTTCATCAACATTATTATCAGTATTAAGCAATTTTGGTTGATTAATAATGAATTAAAACTGTTTTGGACATGATTGATTTAGATAGAATAGTCACTAACATTTCATTTTGGGTGTTTTGGCCTAAGGCATAATACCAAAAAATGCGTTTCACTGAATAGTCACTTTAACCCCTATTCTTTTTTGAAGCAATTTAACCCTCAATGTTTTATTTTGGGTCAAAATGGCCCCTCTACGGATAAAAATTATTAGTTAACTGACGATAAACAACTTGAAATGACTTGACAGAATGACACGTCAGAAGAAAACATATTTCTTATTTTATACAATTTTTTAAAATTATTTTTTGACTCATGTGTCATTCTGTAAAGTCAACATATTTGTCTATATGACACTGCTATAGCGGCGTGCACTGTCATGTAGACTTGTCACGTCATTTAAAGCCATATATCCTCAGTTGACTAACAATTTTCATCAGCATAGTGACCATTTTGACCCAAAATGAAACGTTGAGGGTTAAATTGCTTTAAAAAAGGGGCTAAAATAACTATTCAGTCAAACGTTAGGGACGTTTTTTGACATTATGCCTTGGCCTAATTCCTTATCGTTTCTTACTGCTTCCATGTCTAGGGATGACAAAACTTGGACCATCCGACGAATTCAAAACTAACCCAATTCCAATGGAGCATTTTTCTCTTTTTAAAAATGAAAGCAGGGTGGATGGAGATCTTTTGGATAGCTAGTATGAAGGTAGATATGTTAATTACTTACCCTCTTCGCTCTACACACTATATAAAATTACTATTCTACATATATATGACTATTAAAATCGTAAAAATGTATCATTTCTTTTATGTTTTATATTTAGACAATATGTTTTATATTCTATACTTACATTTGTTTGCCTTTTATGTGAGAAAGGGGCCATGGTGGCCGGAGAAGATGAACGCCGGTGAACAATGAACAATAAAATATGAAAAGCTACAGTTTAACGATAGAACAAAAATAATATTTTTAACAGAGAACAATGTGTTTCTCTGTATTTTCTCTTATTCTTCTTAATCAAACGTGTATAAGTGAGCCTTTAAATAGGCAATTACAGAGTTTTAGTATAGCTAAAACTATACTTTTATCTCTAATTTAAATAAGACTTTATCTCTAATTTAAAGAAGACAAATAAGACTTTATTTCTAATTTAAAGAAGACTTCTAGTAAATCTAAACTACTAGTTACTGACTTAGAAATAAACTCTAATTACACATTAAATTAAACTCTAACACTTCTTGTCAACTTACACTCCCCCTCAAGCTCTAACACTTCTTGGATAACTTACACTCTCCCTCAAGCTGGTGAGCAAGTGTAGTAGAGCACCAGCTTGGATCTTGGATGTGATGCCCTACTCATATTTCTTTGTTGTTTTTTAGGGAAAAAATCTCCCCTTTTTTGAGACCCATTGAGTTGAACAGCTAGGACATACTCATGCTATTCTTTGAGCGACCATTGTTGAAAATTTGCAAACGATAAGATTTCTATCAACTTTACTGTTGTTATTGGTTTTTGCACCCTCCTTGGATGTCTTTCAGCTTTCCTCTGTCAGTGATGATCTTTTTCAGGTTTTTGCATCTTCTGAGATGTCTTTCAGCTTTTTCTGTCATTCACGGACTAAGTAGTTGCTTCCATTCAACAATGATCACAAGAATCTACACTCCCCTCAAGCTGGTAGTTGCACAAACTAGAATTCCAGCTTGGATCTTTGATGTAGAATCCCTTAAAAAATATTATCTAGTTTTTAAGGCTAAACTAGAACCTCTTCTCCTATCTTTTATAATTGAAGGCTGAGATAGAACCAGATAGTTTTTAAGGCTAAACTATAATCTTTCCCTATCTTTTACAATGGATGGCTAAGATAAAACCAAATAGTTTTTAAGGCTAAACTATAACCTTTTCATATTTCTTTTTGATTGGCTAAGATAGAACCATTAAATAGAGAACAAAATAACAAAATTAAACGAGTAGAAATTTCACGATAGATGTAAGATTCCAACAAGAAAGAAGCCAAGGAACGAGCATGGCCTAATGACAAAAGCGGAAAAAAATGATATGCATCTAAAAAAAATTAGATCATCAATTTGATTCAGATCAGAGATCGCAGCAGCGGTGACGACATCAGGATCGTTGTTGGCTCTGATACTATGTGAGAAATGGGCCATGGTGGCCGGAGAAGATGAACGCCGATGAACAATGAACAATAAAATATGAAAAGCTACAGTTTAACGATAGAACAAAAATAATATTTTCAACAGAGAACAATGTGTTTCTCTGTATTTTCTTTTATTCTTCTTAATCAAATGTGTATAAGGTGAGCCTTTAAATAGGCAATTACAAAGTTTTAGTATAGCTAAAACTATACTTTTATCTCTAATTTAAATAAGACTTTATCTCTAATTTAAAGAAGACAAATAAGACTTTATTTCTAATTTAAAGAAGACTTCTAGTAAATCTAAACTACTAGCTACTGACTTAGAAATAAACTCTAATTACACATTAAATTAAACTCTAACACTTCTTGGATAACTTACATTTTACAAAGTTGAAAATACTTAAAATAGCTAGCAAAAATCAATTAGAAGAGAGGTAGGGTGAGTGGAGATTGATATATCCAACATTTATAGAGGTGGTATTGGTTTCAATATGCTACCTCCATAGTGCAGTGGGGTGGGTGATGAGCAAAGCATGTCAACTCCAGAGCACTAATGGATTTGACAACATCTGCCCGTCCCACTCCATTGCCATCCTACTTATATTGATAGGAGTATGTAGGATTATCTGATATTTTTGATAGTGTTTGTATTCCTTAGGTAACTGTAAAAGTAGTTTAAGTCTACTTCCTAAACAATAAGAGTCGGTAGATAATTGTATATAGGACTCCTAATTGTAACTAAAGAACTCTAAAGTCTTTAAAAGAGTTTGTAATCTGTAAACCTATTTGATGAAATATAGAAACATAATTATTCTGTTTCATTAAACTCTACATGGTATCAGTCGAGGAATTGAGCCACAAAAATTATCATCGATGGTTTCTACTCCGACATATTCAGAATTGAATTATTCAACAACTCAAGATAATGTTGCTGATGATTTTCTAGAAATTTATTGATCAGCTGTCACTTGCCATCGTCTTGTAAGCCACAACTATCTCCAGTGGTCTCAATCAGTCAAGATTTTCCTTATTAGGCGAGGAAAACTTGGCTACATCTCAGGAGAACTCCATGAACCTTCTACTACTAGCCCGAAATTTGAAAGGTGGATGTGTAAGAATGGGAGAATTATGTCATGACTGATTAACACCATGTCTCCTGAAGTTGGTACACATTTTCTTTTGTACGAGACAATAGCTGAGATTTGAAGTGCTGTAGAGGAAACTTATTCCAGCAAAGACAATATATCTGAGCTTTTTAGCATTGAGAGCAGAGCATCTAATTTAAAACAAGAAGGCATGAGTGTTACTACATATTATAACACTCTCACTGGTTTATGGCAACATATTGACTTGTATGAAGACTGCACAAGATGCAACCCTCTATAGAAAGATAACAGCACAAAGAAGGGTGTTCCGGTTTCTTAATGGTCTAAATCAAGAATGGGATGCTGTGAAATCCAAAATCCTTGGTATCGGTCCTCTTCTCTCCATCTGAGAAGTTTTTTTAGAAGTTAGAAGAGAGGAGAGTATGAGCTCCTTTATGCTTCCTAATGTTTCTTCTGCTGAAGGTTCTGCTTTTGTTACTCAATCTTCCTCTTCTAGTAAAAATAGGAGAGGGAAACTGGTCTGTGACTATTGTAAGGTGGGACATCTTCGAGAAAAATGCTGGAAACTTCATGGCAAACCTGGAGATTGACAGCCGTCTTCCAAAACATCTAGAGAATCTCAGTCAAATGCAGTAAGCATTGTTGGGACTACCACTTTTACCAGGGAACAAATTGCAAAACTCCACAGGATGTTTGGCAAAATAGGAGGCCCTAGTGAGGCAAACCTAGCACTAGTTAAGGATGAAGGAACAAAGAGCAACCCTTTTGCTACTGCTCTTCTATCTACACAGACTGCATCTGCATGGATCATTGACTCTGGAGCATCAGATCACATGACTGGTAACAGGGATTTATTCTTTAAGTTTTTAGCATATAAGAGTTCTATAAAAACAGCTGATGGCTCTTTATCAGCAATAAAAGACAGTGGTTCTATCATCCTTAATAACAATATGTTGCTGAATGGTGTCTTATTTGTGCCCAATCTTGCTTGCAATCTCATATCTGCTAGTAAGCTTTCCAGAGATTTGAAGTGTTCATCAAAATTTACTGACTCTGGTTGTATTTTGCAAGCAATGGACTCAAAGAAAATGATTAACAATGCTAGCTTGCAAAATGGGCTCTGTGTTATATATGCCCCTCGATCATCTCCCTTACCAGACTCGTCTTGTTATTTTACTACTTTAGGACAACTTGATGATACTATGTTATGGCATTTTAGGTTAGGCCTCTCTAGTTTTCAATATCTTGCAAAATTACATCATGATTTGTTCATTAATAAAAAGCCAAATTTCTTAAATGCCATATCTGTCCACTTGTTAAACAAACAAATGCATCCTATTTACCATCTACTTATTCAAACCATCTAAATTTTTTTCTCTAATTTATAGTGATATTTGGGATCCTTCTAAAGTGAAGAATGTAGATGGTTGTAGGTGGTTCATCACATTTATTGATGATCATAGTCGGACTACATGGACTTATTTATTGAGAGAAAACCTGAAACTGAGTCTATTTTTGAAAATTTTATAATATGGTTGAGACACAATTCAACAGTAAAATTCAGATTTTTAAATCTGATAATAGGGGTGAGTACTTTGCCAAATCCTTAGGAGACTTTTTTAGAAAAAAAAGGGATTGTTCAAATAAGTTCTTGTGTGGATACACCACAGAAGAATGGGGTTGCAGAGAGGAAGAACCAACATTTGTTAGAAGTCACTCGATCCTTGATGTTTACTAGCAATGTTCCTAAATTCTTGTGGGGTGAGGCCTTGTTAACTGCCACCTATTTGATTAATCGTATGCCTAGTGAAGTCTTAAAATTTAGGACACCTCAATCTATTTTCTTGGAGAGTTATGCCCAATTTAAACCTCTATCTTGTATGCCGCCTGTAAAAGTGTTCAGTTGCACTGTGTTTGTCCATAATTCAGATCCATCAAAATCAAAGTTAGATCCTAGGTCCTTGAAATGTGTGTTGGTAGGATATTCTTCACTTAAGGGCTACAAATGTTATTATACTCCTATTTTTTATCACCTTGGATCTAACCTTTTTTTAACAGGAACCTTACTTCACCAATGTTGCAATTCAGGGGGAGAATTGGGATGATTTTCAGCCTTCTAAAATAAATCAGGCTTACCCTTCTATATTTCCTTCTATACCTTCAGATTTTTTACCCACAAAACTCACTGACCATTCTTTGTTACCTAAACCTAATACTCCTTGAAAGACTCCTATTCCATCTCTTGTTATCTCGCATGCAACCACCCAAAATTCATCCAGAACTGCACCACCTAATACTCAACCTCATAAGTAGCTTAGTGTTTATATCAGAAAAAGGAAAACTGTTCCTAAGAACATTTTGCAATCTGACACTTGCCGAGAATTGAATTTGAGTCCAGTTGCTTGTGAGAATAATAGAGGTAACGTGGCAACTGAAATTTCTTCTCCTTTAATTAATGTTGATGATCTGCCCATTGCGAAAAGGAAAGGGGATGAGACAATGCACTAAACATCCTATTCAAAAGTTTGTTGCTTATGGTTCTTTAATGCCATCTTTTAGAGCTTTTACAACATGTTTAGATGAGGAGAAAATCCCTACAACCATTGAAAGTTCCCTAAAAGATTCTAAGTGGATAAGGGCTGTTGAAGAAGAAATCGATGCACTTGAAAAGAATGGCACTTGGACCATTACAGATCTTCCTCAAGGCAAGAAACTTGTTGGCTGTAAATGGGTGTTTGCTATTAAATATAATTATGATGGCAGTACTCAGAGATATAGAGCAAGGCTGGTGGCAAAAGGGTTTACGCAGACCTATGGAGTTAACTTTAATGAAACCTTTGCACCTGTGGCAAAACTTAATACAATCAGGGTTCTTCTAAGTCTGGTTGTTAAAGTGTTTACAGACTCGTACTGGGCTGGTGAACTCACTGAAAGAAGGTTCACCAGTGGCTACTGTACATTTGTTTGGGGAAATCCAGTAAACTAGAGAAGCAAGAAACATTTAGTGGTGTCCAGAAGCAGTGTTGAAGCAGAGTATAGGGCTTTGGTGTTAGGAATGTGTGAAGGGATTTGGCTAATAAAGTTACTTAAGAAGCTGAGGGTGTATCAAGAAGAGAAGTTTGAGATTTTGTGTGACAACCAATCAGTTATTCAGATTGCTAAAAATCCTGTCCATCATGATAGAACTAAACATGTGGAAATAGACAGACATTTTATTTCAGAAAAGATCAACAGTGGGTTAGCTTCCTTGTCCTATGTTCCTACAGAAGAGCAGCTAGCAGATGTGCTTACAAAAGCACTACCTAAAGCATTTTTTGATAAGTTTCTGTTCAAATTGGGATTATACAATGTATATTCTTCAGCTTGAGGGGGAGTGTAGGATTATCTGATATTTTTTATAGTGTTTGTATTCCTTAGGTACTGTAAAAGTAGTTTAAGTTTAAGTCTACTTCCTAAACGATAAGAGTCAGTAGATAATTGTATATAGGACTCCTAATTGTAACTAAAGTCTTTAAAAGAGTTTGTAATCTGTAAACCTATTTGATGAAATACAGAAACATAATTATTCTGTTTCATTAAACTCTATAGAGTAATGTGTCAAAAACGACGGGGTCAAACAACATATATTTTAAATGACTAAAATTAGATATATGAAATAATTTACTAAAGCTTTTCCTTGCTAAGCCATGATATTAAAAAACTATAACATAGGAAGAATCAAGCTCAGTATACATACCTTTCCATGTTGGGTATTAGTGACTTTAAAATTTTGCATGATGGACCCATTACCGCTTGCCGGTAAAATGTTGCTGCTAGCAGGATCTAAATGCAGCTGAAGAAACTGCAGAGTTTAGATGCAGCAACTGTATCAGCATCATACACATTAAAAGGAAAAGAATGAGAAATTATATATGGTAAGATTTACAAACTTTGCTGGTTACTTTCGAGGAACACGACAATACTATAAATTTTGTGAATTTAATGAAGACTCAATTTTAGAAGCATGACAGTTTTTAGATGTTTGCAGAAATCCATGAAAAAAGAAAAGGAAAAAAAGGCAAGAAAGGGCGTAAGCACTTTGAGATACCAAGTTTGTGCCACACCATACTTAAATACAGGTAAATACAGTGTGTGGATTTTCAGTACAGATTTATTCTGGTTTAAGTCTATGTCATAACCATGTCTAAATTTATTATGATCTAAATCCAGATATATTAAAGTTATTAGCCTATTTGTTCGTACATTCTAATGATTGATTATGGTCATAACTATACAGATGTATTGATTATAATGATAATCTCGTTTGTATATCGTACTAATTGATTCTGGTTGTAGTGTGAATATATTGATGGTAACTAAAAATGTAACTGTAACTTTAGGGGGGAAAGGCCACAGAGAATTGATAATGAAATGCCCACCTGTAATAGACGACAAAGAAACCAATTATAAACTTCTAAACTAGAAGAAGAGGAAGCTCAATAATGACAATCTCAAGTTACCTTTGGGACTGCTGCCTGGAAAAGAAAATCATCATAAACATTAGGTGAGAGATTTGTAAAAGTAGCCTGGATGAATGTTGTTTGTGGGTTTCCTGGTTGCTTTGAGAAGTTGAACGTCATCCTCAAGGAGCTGCTCTCATATGCAACTATCGATGGATAAGCTGGACCATTTTCCTCTGCTCACAGAAAAGAAAACTATAACTTCGGCAACTACAAGGCTACAATGGTCTGCAAACAGAGTTCCAAACTTAAAAAATTACCATGGTTTTGAGGAATAGGGTCAAACACATCCAATAAACCCATCATTCCAGCTGAACTTTCAAGAGAAGTGGCATTTGCGGGAAGTAAGGAAAGTAATGCAAGACCATTTAAATTGGCAAGTGGAGCTTTGTTGTCCTGAGTGGAGGATAATGTGTCTAATGCAGGTGGGCTGCTTTCTGCAGGAGACGGTGTTCCTATTGACAAAAGATCCAGCAGAACATATGTACCAGCTTCTGGAGGCAGACTTGTGCCTTAAAAGTCAAAATAAGAAAATCAGATTTTTTTTAATCAGCAGGAAAGAAGCAACCAGACACTGAAAGTAGTTCACTTCTAATGAAGCAATTAAGCAATCAATCACCATTACACCCATTAAATTCCAAAACCAATTTGGAATCCATAATTATAATTATAGGGTATCAAATTATATAAAATATTATTTCTAAATATATTTAGTAATTATAAAATATATATGATATATTATCAAACATATTACTATTAAATATAAAATCTTAAAATATTGTTTTGAAGTATTAATTTTAAATCTTAAAATTTTACGTATTTTTTAAATTACTAATAATATTTTATAAGAGACTTTTAAGTTCAATTGTTAATGTATTATCATTATTATTTATAACAATTAAAGGGGTAGAATAATACTTTTAGACACATTCCATAACACGATTTCAAACAGCACATCTTAATTGTCCCTTTTTATTCCATTCTCCAAACTAAACAAAATAAAACATATGCACTATGTATTATATTCCCACCAAATAATTATTCCATTCGCTTTACTTCATTCATTCATTCAAATAATCATATTTGCCATTAATAGAAAAACTAATAAGTGAGACTTATAAACAAAACCACACAGGAAAAGGAGAAAACTATACCCCAGGTCTAGGCTCATCTCTATGGAGGAATATTTACTGGTATGACATGTCAGATTCTCAAAGAATTTGATGTGCAAAGATGGAGCTGGTTGGGTTGGCAAATATATGGTGGTATGATGTTGAAAGAAACAATCAAATTGAGACAGCTACAAATCAGCCCATTGGAATAATGTGACTGAGGAAGGGTTTCTTTGCGCAGGAAGCCACGGACTTTGAATGTATACATAGGGTTTTCAAGGCCTTTTCTGAAAAATCTAACTGGCTAGATAAAAAGATGAGACATGGAAAGGAATAATTTGACAAAATTTAGCAAAGTACAGTCAGCGGTGAATGATAGACAGCAGTACTTAGCAGCAACAAACTGCAGGATTTGTTGATGGCATTAGGTTACTAGGATTAGAGTGAGATAGAGAGAAATTAGAGAGAAAAAGAAAAAAAAAATGATTTCAGCACCAAACAGTGCTCATAGGGGATATGTACAAGAAAGAAAAAGAAAAAAAAATGAGAAAAGAAAAGACTTTAAGCATACAATGTATTTCAAAAGAGTTGTATATTTTTTTATCTGTTGAGTTTAATAAGTGCACAGTATAGCCCAAAAAAGAAAATTATAATATCTTTGGATATTTTATATTTTTATTAATTCATATAAATTAATGGGTATATTTTAACGTTTAAGGTTATAGAAATATTGATATCTATAACTATACTGAATATGTGTATATATATATATGTATATATATATATATATTGTCGGCGGTTCCATGTCTTCGTTTTTTAGAAATTTCCATGTTACTTGCGATGTCTGCTTCATAGATCAAACCATAAGCAGATGCTTGAAAAAATAAATTTCACTCAAATGCTTCTAGAAGATGAACTGGTATGCATCCCAACTAACCTGATGCTGCAGAAGCTGGGGATAAATCAATAGCAAGGAGATCCTGAAAAAAATCACCACCAGAAGAGATAGGTGCAGGGACATCATCCGAACTTAGGTCAAGTAAGTCTCCAACAGGAGCTGCAACTGGTTCAGCAACTCCATTAGGGAGATTACATGGTGCGATGATGGAGGTTGAAACAGTTGGTGGCAAGGACCCAGCTTTCCTTCCGCTTAAAGTAGCCTCATCCAAAACTGGCATCCTTTCAACCAGAGCAGATCTGTATGTATTCATCTATCAGCTTTGTAGTAAACAACGGTGGTACAACGCTGGAAATCTTCTAAAAGGTAGTGACATAAACCATCATCATCATAATACTAATAATAACCATACCTAATGTTCTGATACTTCTGAAGAATACAATTAAATTCAATAGATCGTTGCTGCAACTCAAGCACAAGGCTTCGTTTATTCTGGAAAATTATATCCTTGATCCTCCTGGAGACACCAATCATTAAAATTTGTTTTTCTTTTTCATGACATATAGACAAATAATCAGAAATTTCACAATAATTAGGATGGTAAACCAAATTGGCAAGAAATAAATTCAACTTAGGTCATGCTCAGATAGTGTTTGAAACCTGTAGACCAAGCGAAGCCAGTAGAAATTTATAACCATGGGAAAGGAGAGATAATAAATGATAAAATATCCACTTACTCTGAACAAGCAGGAAATCGAGTAGAGAGCTTAAACAGAGCAATCAAAGCCATTGCTTTAGTAGTGAGATCCAATCTATAGTGCTTAATAGCAATCTCTATGGCATCCACAGCATCAGATTCTGCTACCTACTTAGGAAATTTTTTTAACAAAAGAATTTCAAAATTTTCCACACAGTAGTGGAAGTACAGCGATAAATATAAACATTCACAGAGGACCCTGACATGAAGGACTTTCAGCGCATCATACAAAAAGTTAGAATCTCCAAGGTCTAAAAATCATATAGGATCCATGTGATCCCACGAGAAAACCCTACATTGAATGACATCTATTATTTCGACTACTGAAAGTAATCTCAAACTATGTTACTTAGACTCAAGTGTGAGCGTCAGATATGGTTAGATTTTTTAAGCTTTTTTCGTGTATTCAAAGGATCCTTGGATGTCATATTCCCATATCATTGTATCAGACATGAATGTCGGACATGGGTGCTTCTAGAAAAACGAAGAGTTAGGACAACATGGATCTCAAATTATTTCAACACAAATCATTAAGTCATATACTTATGATCTTTGGAGAAAGGGATCCTAATCAACTTTGACCAATTAGAAGCTTCCCCTATGCAAACTAAGGTTCATATAAGACGGACCATTGCCTGTTGTGTTACCTCTTTTTCTAAAGATAAAGAAATGCAAAACGACTAAAGTGCAAGCAAACTAATCTATGGATAAGGATGCACTTACTGTTATTGGTTCTTCAATGTCAAGCATCCCAACATTATTCACCAACATGTCACCATATTCACCAATACACCAAACTGCCACTCGAACAAGGGATTCCTTATGAAAAAAATAATTTGCATTTTAATAATTAAACAGATACAAATACCAAATTCTGACAGTCCAAATAAAACTAAGAATACTTGTAGATTTTAAATATATTTCTATGTATTTTAGTCAGTCTTATATACGTAGTGATAAGTTAAATCTTATCTTATCTAAATTTAAATTTCTAATCTTTTAAATAATAGATAGAGATAGAGTCTAATAGCTAGGATTTTTGTAATTTAGTCCTATAAAAGGGACTCACTTCTTTTCTGTAAATCATGAATTAAAATAGAGAAAACGTTTAAATTTACAATACCTGTTCTGTTGATGCCTAGAAAGCTCTGTACAATGCCCTGACTGTATATCCATGGAGGTCAGAAGCATTACTTATGACAACGATAAGTGCATGCCAGACTTCATCCTTTACAAAATTTCCAGCCTACTAAGAGAATGATAAATATCAGTACTATTGGACCATAATAATTAATAGAAACATTGAAAGAGCTAAGAAAATAAATAGCAAATGTTTCATGTTACGATCATGTGTTTTTGTGACTGATAGTTCAGCTCGTCGAAGGGAGACTGAAACTGAAACTTTTCAAGTCGAAATGAGAGTCAACATCCAACAGATGAAGATTCTCACACCAAAACAAACTATAAAACGAACAAGCATTCTGCTACTTGTTTGTCTATGACCAATAACCCAATCCTTTTCAATGACACTTTAGTTTCATGAATAAAATGAAAAATACTGACATATAGTAAAATGATTATATAGGACTGGGTAAGATGAACCTTTACTAGCTATACACCTTAGTTCCCACACTTTCTGGAAAATTACCATGCCTACTCTTCCCAATTGCTTCCTTGTAATATGAAGATTGAGAAAATGTTCGGCCAAAAGCCAATTCCAAGTCAACCACGAAGTCATAGACCAATCTACTTTTCTAGTTTGAATTGCTAGTCCTTAACAAGTTGCTAGTAGTGAAGGCCTGAAATCTTATATGGATTTCATCAATCACACTCCTAAATCCTAATTGACTTAAAAAGGGCATCATAATCCTTCCCCGTCAAATCCTAGATATCCTCATTGGGGTCACACTTTACAATCAAAAGGATTCAGATCAAACCACAACCATCCAAGTTGTAACACAAGCTAATACAGATTTAATGCCCCAGCAAATTTTCAGGCCTAAGCCTCAATAGTCAAAAGCTTAAATTCAAGTTCTAGAGTAACTTGAAGCCTTTTATGGTTTCCAACAATGATATTTACTTCTATCCAAAGATAGACAGAATATCCCATTTTCAGTCTTTGATAGTACAATCTGTAGGTTAATACGATTATGATTAGTTGTTGTTTCTATCCTTATCGGATTAGTATTGTAAATAATCCTAGTGTAAGAGTTATACTTAAAGTTTACTACTTAAGAGATTAGAGTTAGTAGTTAATTGTATCTAGGACTCCTAATGTAACTAAAAGTCCTATACCTAAAGTTTTTTTAAAGAGTTGTAACGAGGTATTTTTAATAAATTGGAATAACAGAATACAGAATATAAAATTATGTTTCTTCCTGTTCTGTCTACTTACACGGTATCAGTCTAATTTCGGTCCTATATGATTCCTGAACCTCCTATTCCTGAAAGCTCAGCCTTGAATACTCAAATCTCTTCTAATCCTAAAAGAAGGGGAAGGATGATGTGTGAATTCTGCAAAAAACCAGGCCACTTAAAAGACAACTGTTGGAAGTTACATGGTAAACCAGCAGATTGGAAATTTCAAGTCCAGAAGGCACCAAGGGAATCCTACTCGAATGCTGCCACTTCTAATCAACAAAGTGGCTTTACAAAACAACAGATACTGGAGCTGCAGCAACTGTTCAGCAAATTTAATAGCAGCAGTGAAGGAAATCTAGCCCTAGTACATGATGAAGGTGTCCAGCACAAAGCCTCCTCCACTGCTCTTCTTTCTACTTCAACTACACCTACTTGGATTGTTGACTCTGGTGCTTCTGACCACATGACTGGTAAAAGAGAATTATTTTTTAATTTACACCTTCTTGCTCCAAGAGTTCAATTAAAACTGCTGATGGTTCTCTCTCACCAATGTTTTACTAATAAAGATTGTTTCTTACAGGCACTGGCTTCGAGGAAGAGGATTGGCAATGCTAGATTGCATGGTGGTCTTTATGTTCTTTCAAGCACCAACACTTCTCCAAATCCTCCTTTTACATATTGTTTTACTTCTTTAGGACAGACCGACAATGTTATGTTATGGCATTATAGGTTAGGCCACCCAAGCTTTTATTATCTTGAAAAATTGTTTCCAAAATTATTCATTAATAAAAAACCTTCTTTATTTAAATGCCATATTTGCCCACTTGCTAAACAAACAAGATCCCCTTACTTACCTTCGACTCATAAACCTTCACACCCTTTTTCCCTAATCCATAGTGATGTTTGGGGTCCTTCTAAGGTGAAGAATATAACCGGTAGTAGATGGTCTGTAACTTTTATTGATGATCACAATAGGACTACTTGGACTTATTTGTTGAAAGAAAAATCAGAAGTATCTACTGTTTTTCAAAAATTTTATGCAATGGTTGAAACACAATTCCATAGCAAAATTCAGATTTTCAAATCTGATAATGGGGGTGAGTTTTTTACACGGTCCCTAGGTAAATATTTTCTAGAAAAAGGGATAGTCCAAATCAGTTCTTGTGTTGACACTCCACAGCAAAATGGAGTTGCAGAAAGAAAAAAACAAACACTTGTTAGAAGTTACTCGAGCCTTAATGTTCACCAATAATGTGCCAAAATTTTTATGGGGTGAGGCTTTGTTAACAACAACATATCTTATCAATAGAATGCCTAGTAAAGTTCTAAATTTTCAAACACCTAGGGATGTTTTCTTAGAGAGTTTCCCTCACTTTAAACCAATGTCTTCTATTCTTCCTTTGAGAGTGTTTGGGTGCACTGTTTTTGTGCAGAATTTAGATCCTTCTAGGTCCAAACTAGATCCAAAGTCTGTTAAATGTGTCCTTGTAGGTTATTCTTCACTAAAGAAGGGCTACAAATGCTATCATCCACCTTCTCGGAAATTATTTACCTCTTTAGACCTTCAATTTTTTGAACATGATCCCTATTTTTCCAAGGCTGCAACTCTGGGGGAGAACTATATGGGTTTTCAGCCTTCTCAAACCTCTCAAAATCAGGGGTGTCCTTCCAGCTTCTCAAACTTTTTACCTCCTAGCTATCCTATATTACTTGATTCAGAAATCCCTGTTACAGTCCCTAATACTTTACCTAATCCTACTCCTGTCACTTCACCAACATCTACTCCTATTACTTCACAAAACCTACAAAAATTACCAACACCACCTTCTAAACCTCTACAAGTTTATACAAGAAGAAGAAGGAAAATTCTCGAGATCCATAGTCCTTTTTTTCTATTTCCATAAAATGTTATGGTAAACTAAAAGATACCTTTTCTCCGTTGGGTATAATCAGTTCTTGTCAACAATCCAGTGAAACAAAAATATTCACCGATACTTCAGAGAGAGGAGACCAAATGTTCCTTGAAAGCAACACCCAAAACTGACCACTCTTTAGACGAATCACGTCAAAATAAAGTTATTTGACGGTTAAAGACAATGAGATTTTGACCTTCACACTAATAAAATATGGCCAAAGAAAAAAGAACTCCTATGGCAAGATCTAGAGGTTATCATTTAGACCATATTCTTTTGCTTATCTAAAAATTTGTTAATCATCCTAAATCTGTATAGGGCGAATACAACTATTTAGTTCTGTTGCAATAGGCACGAGAACCTTCTACTGTCACCAAGCAGTCTCACCTATGAAAAGGAAAAGGAAAAGGAATTCAGTTTACAATTGTTTACTAAAAGTGTGATAAGTTCTAAAATCATTTTGAACATATAGCTACAAATGTAACCACGCTGTTCGAATTGTCTTTGGCAACCATATTGATAGGGACACATGAGTACGTGACATGCCTTGGACTGTAGGTGTATATTTAGTACCACTCTCTCAAATTATTACCGCTAGTTAATCAGCATTTAACAGTTTGAGGTAATATCTATGTTCCAAAACATGCTACATAACTTACACATCTATAATGCAATAGTAGAGAAAGTAAGGTTTCAGTACCGAACTGATGCCTGGTGGTACATTTGAGTTTCCTCTCTAGAAAATGGTACTTTCTGGCACTAATTCTATTTGGCGCATTTTTTCTTATTCTAAATATTCATAAAAACGGTAGATTAAGCTACTCTCAAACCAAATACTAAATGGGTATGCTATGGATTTCAGCATTTGTATCCATAGTCGCAAGCATCTAATTCGAGCATATAAAAAACAAAGGGCAAAAGTAACTAAAAGAACCAATTTATGAAACCAGAAAAGCTAACAATCTCCACTTTGGATCTAAATTCAGACGCAATCATCATTTTAAGTAGCACAGACTAATATCGAACTCCCGAATTGCAGTCTTGGCAATAAAAACGGGGAACGGAGCTGTTTCCATAAAAACATCCATTCTAATAAGAAAATCCCGTGTTCTTGATCGGATTTTCAAATTAAGAGGGAAAAAATAAGAAATGGGTAACACTAGGAATCGGTGCTCACCGTAGATGAGTACCGGACGAGAAAGGATTCATTATTGCGTACAAGGTCGAAACTGGTGTAGAGAGCTCAAATCAGATCCAACCAAATCAAAACTAAATAAAATGCTGCAATTAAATCAATCCAGCCAATTAGCGCTTGTAATGAAATCAAATTGTATTCACAAATATTAAGAATCTGAAATTTAAGATCCAAATGTTGATTCGGGGATCAAAGAAATAGAACCAAACAGAAGTATTTGACCGATTGAGAAAACGAAGTAGCTGTAAAAAAAAAAAAGGAAACGTGAGCGGAAAAGGAAAGGAACAGGGAACTGCAAAAGGAAAAACCAAAAACGGGAGCACTAAGGATTTTTTATTTGCAATGCTAAGTGGCTCACCCGCGGGTAACGTGAATAAATTACTCGGGTTCTGCTATTGGGTTAAATTCTCAAAATGGATCTTACGGCTTCTTGCTGTTACGTGTGAAGGCGCGATTTCAATGGCAAGTGAGAGATTTTCAAATAACGGCGAGGGAAGCAAGTCTATTATGTCCGCTTATTAAACGGTTCTACATTTTATTTTGGCCGGTATGTACATAAAGTGTATTATTTTTTTATAGAAGTATTTAAAGTATATTTATTTATAAAAATAAGTATTTAAAGTATGTTTTGATCAAAATAAATATTTAAAGTATATTTTTTGGTCAAAATAGGTTCTTAAAAGTTGACATGTGATATTGATTAAAAAATATTTTAGGTACCTATTTTGACAAACAAATATACTTTGAATTAAAAATATATTTTAGGTACCTAGATGAAAAATGTGGTGTACTTTGGATACCTACTTTGATGAAAAAAATACTTTAAGCACATAAATGAAAAGGCATAAAGTCAAAAAAAATACCCACAATGTTTGACTGAATAGTCACTTTGGCCCATATTCTTTTTTTAGCAATTCAACCCTCAACGTTTCATTTTGGGTCAAAGTAGCCCTTTTATGGATAAAAATTGTTAGAAAACTGACGGTAAACAATTTAAAATGACTTGACAGGATGATAAGTCAGCAGAAAAAATTATTTTATATTTTATATAATTTTATAAAATTATTTTTTGACCGATGTAACGTTTTTTTTTCAAGTCAACACATTTATCTATATGATATTGTCATGTCTGCATGCACTGTCATATATGTTTGTCATGTTATTTCAATCCATTTACCGTCAGTTGATTGACAGTTTTCATCCGCAGAGGGGCCATTTTGACCCAAAACGAAACGTTGAGGGTTGAGTTGCTCAAAAAAAAGAATATGGACCAAAGTGACTATTCAGTCAAATGTTTGGGAGTATTTTCTGACTTTATGCCAAATGAAAAAATTAGTATACTTTAGATTCTTATTTGTGATACAAGCCTTTTATTTTTAACCGTCATTATATCTTGTGGCTTCATGTTGGTACATGGTTTAGAGGAATCAGCTCTGCTTGGTGATTAGTGGATGGTTGGGTGGTTAGAGCTTACTAACCAGCATTGCATCCATGAATTTTGTATGTTTGATATTCATGTCTTGATCAAAACATTGCATGTTATGATTTTGGTGAACTATATGGTTTTTGGGTGTTTGAACACACTTAGATGACACATCAAAGCTCTATAGCTCATTCTTTTTTCAATTGAAAATGAGGTCGTAGCCATTACATTAAGCACCTCTTAGTCGAATGTAGGAAGGACCAAAGATGCCTCTTTGAAGCAAAACAAGCATGTCAATCGGAGGATGACATAGTCAAACATTATTTTTAATCGGACGATTATAAAGGTTATGCTTGAACATAATAATGAATCATGCAGTGAGATGTGAGTGATTAAGATGGAATTTATCCCTCTTAACATATGAGTGATATCTTTGGGCCCCTCGATGATTGAGACTGAGAAATGCATTATAGTGCTCAGATGAGTTGATAGAGATCAAAGTCATTTGTTTAGTTAGTTCAATTGGGCATTGAGAAACTAAAGATAGAACGATATATGGTTAACATTTTCCATGCCTTATATTCTATCAAGATATCGTGAGATAAAAGGCTTATGACATAAACTGAATTAAGGTCGTCTCGGATTATGAGCTTTTCATTTAACTTGGGTAGTCATAATGTCTTGTTAGAGGCCATTTATGACTTGTAGAATAAAATGTGATTTCATCTACTGCCAACGTTAATTGAACCTATAGGGTCGCACACTAAGAATGGATAAGAATGATTGTGGTTATTACTCCCAATAATAAATTTAAGATAATGCGATTATTTTAAATTATATTGAGAGGGATTATTTATTCGAATTTAAAGAAGTTAAATTCGTATTCTTGTGATAGAATATTTTATTTATTTTATTATTTTTCTAAAAAATAATATTAAATAAATAATGTTATTAAATAATCTCATTATCTAGATTTGATTGGATTTAAATTCCTTATTGGATAAGGAATCTGTTTTCAAACGTATTATTTTTTTATTTTAAATAAATAATATTATTAAATAAATCACATCATCTAGATTTTAGTTGAACTTGAATTCCTTATCAGATAAAAGAAATTATTTTATAATTTATTTAAAAGAGTTCTAATTAAATTATAATAGTGAACTCAACCTAATCCTATTCAAGTGATATATATATATATGTATGCTAAGGGTTTTGTTAAGGGATCTAGGGATTTTCAAAATAGCCACCAAAACTACAAAAACTAGATTTTCGGAATCTTGATTAGAACTAGCATTCTGATAGCCGTTCGTCGTCCATTCGCGTGTGAATACTTGTAGAGGGCGGTCGTCTTTCAGAAAGACAGCTCCTCAAGACAACCTGATTCTTGAATCATAAATCAAGGTAATTTTTTATTTCCTATTTCGTACATTAATATGATTGCATGAGATCCTGGAAATTCTTCATAGGATATTTTTACGCTGCGTTTATATGCCTAATTAGACCAGTTTATTTCCTATGAAACCCAACAGTACGATCCCTCTATTTTTAAAGAGCCGTACCGATACGCGGGGTACCGTATCGGTACTCAATTTGGTCATTGGAATTCTGAGTTCTGAGAAAATGCAAGGGGGATCGGTACGAGGTCAAGACCTTATCGGTACGGGTGGGTCAACACGCGTATCGATACGGTAGTTTGTGTACCGATACGTTAAGTCATTATGATCGTTAGGCCGTATCAGTACGAGCTTATCTGTATCGGTATGCCCTGTTGTTTTTGTGCATATCAGCCTGCTAAAGTTTGGTAATTGTGCAAATTAGACCCTGGATGTTATGGTTGCAAATGAATGAGCTTGGGTGATTGATTTGAGCTAGAATTTAGAATCTTTGCAATCATAGCTTAGTGGAACCTTAGGACTTATGGGATGTTTACTGTTTTATTTTCTATTTTTATTTTTCTTGCTTCCTTTTGCATCGCTTGAGGACAAGCAATAGTTCAAGTTTGGGGGTATTTGACGAGTGTGTAAAAGATCTATTTTGTGTACCCTTTTACTTGTTTTTTGCGTGTTTTTAAGTTCATACAACTACATTTAGATTAGATTGCATATAGTTTGCATGTAGATAGGGAGCTACACCGTTTTTGCTTAATTGTTATATATTTTGGTACGTTTTATAAGAAAGGTGGTGTTTTGTGGTGCATGTGCAAGATGCTGGAGGAATGTTAGAGCTGAAGAGTAGCAGATCGCATGGCTAGAGGTGATGAGGCATAAAGAGTTGGAGATGAATCTACTTTTGCCCACGTAGACTTTTTCCATGATATGGAACATTAAATATAGCGAGAAATCAATGTCCCTTTTTAATGAAGCCGCGTGCACTTTAGGGTAATGAAACCCTAGTTTCACTGCCTATATAAGAGAGACTTGAACGCCAATTCAAAGAGAGCGCGGTTATAGGAAACAATCTTAGTCTGAAGCTTGCGGAGAACCACCATAGTGGAATCTAGAGAAATCTCCTCACGACAGACGCCATCGAGAGAGGCTGAAGAAGTGGGAGACCTACCTTAATAATTGGACGGCCTAGAGGGAGTTTGTCGAGGATGCTAGACTCTTTTCTTTTCCTTGCTTGATAAATTGTCGTACTTTAATATTTTTGTTATAGATGTTTTAGGCTCAGACATGAGCTAAATACTTTAGTTGAGATTATTGCTTCCCAGGATTTTATGTTTTGATTACTTTATTTCAATGCTATAGTTGTTTTCCCTTTATCTATTCTATTCATTGTTCTTCATACGTAGTTATTGTAAGAGCTATTAAGAGATGACTTTTAACTATTGATTTGTGGCTTAATATCGAGAGAGTTAGGTTATACAAATGTGAATAGTGGACCTAAATTGTTAACTTAGTTCTAATTCGGCTTAGACATAAGTTTAGGGTTTCAACGACTAAAAGTGAGTTCTTAAACAAATAATAGAGTTGTTAGGGTTCACGCAGACATGTATTACCTTAGCTTCAATACTATTAACTTCTAGGCATCGAGAGAATCAGAAGTTACTTAAAAAATCCTATCGAGAAGATAAAGATCTTGATGGTTTACGCATACATGTATTGACAATCTCTATAGCATTATAGTAAGTATTAAGCATATATCCTTAGCAATAATCCTAGCTTCCATAATTATCTGTTATTTGCTGCATCTGTTCGTCTTAATCGTAGCTATCTTTAGTTTAATTGTTTTAGTTTTAAATAATTCAACAATCACCATTACTTGCAAACACATTCTTAAGTTCAATAACTTCGTAGTTATTGATCCAATCCTCGTGGGTTCGACACTCTACTTATCACTTTATTACTTGATTCGACGAGTATACTTGCTCTAAAGTGCATCACTATTCGACAAAACATCAAGTTTAATTTTGGGTTTTCGTGAAGTTGATTTGGGAGAAACAAGACTCTAGTTTTTGGCTATTTAAAAGATAAACTTTTTAGTCATGTGACGGGTTGGACCGAGAATCTTTTATCGTATGAGGGAAGGGACGTGTTTATGAAATCCGTTGCTCAAGCCCTTCCCCAATACGTCATGTCTTGCTATCTTCTACCTGAATGCTTGATGAATGAAATTTGTGGTATAATGCGAGGGTATTGGTAGACTGGGAGGATATTCAAGAAGGGGTGGCCTTTGGTTGTTTGGCAGCATGTGTGTCACCCGAAGAGGGTAGGAGGCCTTGACTTTCGGGATTTGAGAAGTCTGAACTTTGCTTTGCTTGGTAAACAATTGTGGCGTATGATCAAAGAACCTGATAGTTTGCTTTCTCGGGTGCTAAGAACTAAGTACTATCCTAGGGTGATATTCTTTAATGCCCAGGTTGGTGCTACGTCCTCCTTTGTGTGGAAGGGTATTCATAAAGTCTTGCTGGAGCTTCGCAATGGTTTTTATCGGAGAGTGAGTGAACAGTAAAACAAAGATCCATTCAGAACGTTAAGGAGGTGCCACTGTGGTCACCTTCTCTTCACAGTATTTGGTGCCCCAATTACGTAATGATGCTGAAAAGATCCTCAAGGTTTTTATTGCTCCGCTTCACAATGATGTTTTAAATTAGGACAACCATGACTTCGACATCTACAACGTCCGATCCGGATATTTTTGGCTTCAACGACATGATCGTTTAAGTGAGACGCCCTTAAAGGTTTGGCATGTCATCTTTGAGCTTCATACTCTGATAAAGGTACGTATTTTCGGTTGGAGAATTACCCATGATGCTCTCCCTGTTGGAAAGAGGTTTCTAGTTGTAGGTTTATCCCGAGATTATGTCCTAACTGCAAAACGGAGGTAGAGTCGGCCCTCCATGCACTTCAAGAGTGTCCAGGAGGCTCTTGCTTTGGCTGGCAATCCTGATTCTTTGCGGATTAGCTTATCAGCATCTACCCTTGCTTGTCTTCTTTTGTCTGCGTCTTTATCATTGTTATATGATTTATTTTTTAAAAACAAATTTAATTCATTTTATATTGTCTAAATTTTCATAAAATTGTGTGTTATTATAATTCGTAACTTTTATTAAAATTTATATAGTAAATATATGATGTTAAAAAGAAATTGTAAAATTTTGATAAAAATATATTATCAACAATTTAGTTATTTGACCTGTCACGTTCTTTCTAACTTTAAAATATGAAAGAAGTGTGAATATCATCTGTAAATTATTTCATATGTGGGACCTAATTAAAGAATAAACTATTCTAAAAAACTACTAAACTATAAACTCAATTTTATTTTGATCACTAAACTAAAAATTTTATTAATTACATTAAATTATCAAATCAATTTCAATCAAACCACCAATCATTAATTATTAACAAAATTACTAACGCGATAATTAAATAAATTTATATAAAAATATATTAGATCCTCAATACTTACATATTCTATCAATTTAATTCTAAATTAGAATAAATTAACAAATTTAACTCTTGGCTTTTGTGTGCATATATCATAGTCTGATCTTAATTTAATTAAAAAGAAAAACTTTAGATTGTCATTAATATTTATTTACATTTTTATTAATAAAAAGAATGGCATGTCAAACAACTAAGGCATCCCTTGTTGAAATTATAAAATATCATTCTAAAATTGCTTGTACAATACATGTATCACATCTTATTTCCTATTTGCTTAACCTTAAAGACCCTAATTGAAAATAGGGAAAACTACATGAATAGTACAACATCTATTCCCGTATTACTATTTTGATACCTTAACTATTATTTTTAGTAAAATGGTACCTAACGTTGTATTTTTGTTTTCTTTTGGTACCCAACTATTAAAAACTAACAGAAATGATGTGGCTTGGTATAATCACAGTTTTAATCCAAAACACTTATATATTATCAATCTAGTCTAAAACACTTTGTATATATTCTCCATGAAAGAAATTTGCAAAGCTTTGATCCCTTTTTGTCCCATCCCTTGGTCACCCTTCGTATTCTTGTCGATATCCCGATCGTGGAGTTTGGGTCCTCCATGACCCCGCATTAGCCCCTTATTGATCCCCAAATCCTAAAATTTTTATTGCCCTTAACATGTTTTTTAACCCAAAACCCAAAAAAAAGTGTTCGACTGAAAGAAAAAAAATGAGAACTTTACAATTTTAATTCAAAAATTAAAATAATATTTAAATTAATAAAATTTTAGACTAAATTGATAGATTGTATAAGATTTTGAACTAAAATTGTTATTAACCCAAGCTACATCACCATTTCCGTTAATTTTAAACGACGAAAGTACCAAAAAAGAACAAAAACATAACATTAAGTACCATTTTTGTCAAAAATAATAGCTGCCATACCAAAACAATAACACTAACACAGGTATAGGTAGGGTACTATTTATGCAGTTTCCCGTGAAAATATTACTTCAAAAATCAAATGTATCATAATAGAAGTGATGTTGAGGATGATACCATCTTTTTAATGCTTTTGTATAACATATTTTCCCATTGAAAGTTTTCACAAAAACTCAATTTACCTAAAAGAAACTTCCTACACATCTACGGATAGCTTCGTAAACCAAATTCTAGCAGCTGTAGCAGAAAATCAAATAACTAGTATTAATTAAGAAATATAAGTAGGAGGCATAATTTAATAGCACAATAATTATAACATATTTTCTTAAAGTTCGACAGGTATTAGTTTGCCATCCATAGAGTAAATATTTTGATCTTCCCTCAATCAAAAACACTTTGTACTCTCAAGGCAATGGGAGATGATAAATAAGTCTGGCGATTGTGGAAATAAGTCTGATACTTAATACAGTTGAGTTTGAGTGCCATGGCTATGGCTGCGGCCGTGGGGAGTTTGGATCCTGAAAATTTGGTTTTCAGTATTCAAGTGAACCAACAGACGAGACTCTACCAGTGCCGGTGCTGGTGCTATTCATCCTTTGACCCGGGGTTATGGGGATAAAAGGCTCAGCCTGTTGCTCGCCCATCTTCTGCACATCCTCTGGTGAAAGTATCTTTATGTACCAAACGTTATTCACAAATGCCCTGCATAGGGGGAAAATAATCACTTAAATAGTCTTAAAGCATAGATGATAATCGATCAAATAGAAAAACATTGAAAACAATCAACCAAATGACTAGAATAAGTTAATGTCGCAAACAATCAACCAAACTACTAGAATATGATAACGTAAGAAACAATCAATCGAGCTAGTAGAATATGATAGTTTAGTCAAAAACAAGAATTCAAAGGAACAAGTCAATTGCTTACATACAGTGTAAAGTATGCATGCATGTATGTATATGTATATGTATATGACATAACAGTGCTTAACGAGTTGTAAAGAGATGACTGTATCTTTCCAATAAGTTCAAAATCCATCAGAGCTTTTGATCTGAATAGAAAAAAGAATCCACCCAATACTAAACCAACCGATGGACTAGGAACCGTCAGCAACACCAACACTTCAAACCAAAACCCAAAATGAAACGAATCCTAACCACTAAAGACTGACCCAAAATAATCTGAAGTTAAAATGATTCGACTCCTAAAATCAATAATTAGACTGAAATGATCTGGATTCAAACATGAATAACCAGAAACAACCACATTTCCTTCAACACAACTGATCCAACCAGTCCACTTGTCACCTGTAGTTCAAACAAAGAAGCAGCTTTGAGACCTCATATTTTTGGCCTAGTTATTGAACTTACAAGACAAATTGAAAATATACCGTGTATGAACTTGGCAATTTATAATATAGTGTTGATAGATGATAAAGCTACAATTTCGAAGAAATTCAGAGTCCTGGAGTTTCTATTACACAGGAGCATCAAACTTAATTTAATTATTTAAAGTTTGTTTTTTTACGTTAGTTTATGTATTGTCTTCTTATTATTATGATTATTTAATGTATCATGTGATTAGCATAGAACTCATGGTAAGAGTTCTAGCATAACTTATTCTAATAGAGGGCGAATAGGACTTATTCATCATCATTATTCTAATAAAGAAGGTTGCTGGGAAATCGTATAACTATAACCCATTTTTTTCATCCCTGTTCAATTATGTTCATTTTCTTCAATTGCTTGGCTGTTCAGATTGTCTACTCCATTATACTTGATCAATCCAGAACAAAGCATTTGAGATGCAACTCCACTAAGAGCAACAATGAGATGTGTGAAAACATAAAAAGGCATACCAAAAAGTGAGAAATCTAGTCAGTAGGTTCAACTATCCAAAATTTGAAACGATAAAAAGGATCTCAGTTTCATTGACTATACAAAGAATAAGTTAGGAAATGCAGTTTTTCACTTGTGCGCGACTCTGATCTAACAAGCATATCATGAATGCACGTCTACCTCTGCTTGCAGAGTTCGACTAATTTATCACTATCGCCGCATAAAATACTTACTCCCATGGGTCGTCTCCAAGGAGAAGAATGTCATTCTCCCTGTAGACAAATACAAGCTGCCAGCCTGATCTTAAAGGGTCTTCCAACTTCCCCTCAATTCCGAACATCTGAGCCAGCTCCTCTCGCAGCTCATGGTAGCTGCTGAACCGGGAGATGTCTAACGAGCGTCCCACTGACCCTGATTTATAAACCTGCAAAATAAATAATAAACCATCATCATTATAATCTTATACTGTGACCGATATGAAAATAACCTTTGGAAACAGAAGCTCATATATACCTTTACAAATGTTCGAGTTGGTGCCGATGGGTCAACTTGCCCTCTGCTCTGCAGTTCTGAGGAGTCTTGCATGCAACTGTACAGAGGATTGTGGAATGAGGCATCCTCTGATGGAATTGAGGGCACATCAACTTCACATGAAGACGTTGCAATAGAAGGCATCGTTGTGGGGAGCAGAAGGCCATATGAAACGTTATTACCAAAACGAGCAGAATTTTGGGAATCACAGTTACCAACTTCTAGCTCTATTACAGCATCTTTTCCAGGAAACACTTGTGGAAGTGATGTTGAGCTATCAAAGGCATTTAACTGTGAAGGAGTATACTTTGGAGCCCAGGACTGCTGTGGTAACTGGTCAGCTACCATTGACTGACCAGTTCTAGAAAAGTTTAAAAGATTTGCACTGCTTCCAGGACACAATGAACCCAGCATGTCCAGGACAGGGGGGACAGATCCTGAGTCAATAAAATCTGTTTTCAGAAATGATGAAGGCACATTTTCTGGTAGCCTCTCCTGAAGCTGATCACTTTGAATCATGTTCTGCTGATGAGCATGTTCCTCAGGGTGATTGCTTACTTGCTCCCGTCCAAGGACTGAAGGCATGTTCGCAGTTAGAATTTGGGATTGTACCTGCACAATGTTGTGTGGAACTGATTGTGAAACACCTCGTTGTTGCTGCTGCTGCAAAAATAAACTATGGCCACCTGGCTGTCCAACATAATGCAAAGGTTGCTGCAACTGCTGTCTCAGCGGATCCCCACTACCAAGGTTCTACAACCCATTAACCAGCATGGCTTGGTACTGCAGATTATGATCATTTACAGGGAAACTCGAATCTAATCTCTGCTGCATCCACGGAAATGAGCTGAAGGACTGAAGATTGAAAGAGTTCAGCCCCTGCTCTCCATATCCCCCTCTTTGCCACATTAACCCATTAGATACATCATCTCTGTTACCTGAAGGAAGACAATTACGGCGATCAGGCATTCACAACAACAGATAAAGAAATAATAGAAACAGACATCATCCACGCATCATGATCACTCTTCAGTGCACAAATACTACCCTGATACAAGTTTAATAAAGAATTGAAAAACGCTTTCCTTTAAAGATTGATTCCAGTTGCATTTTGACAACATTATGTTGACAAAGACAGGACCATCATAGTTTCAAGTCTTACAAAATGGTTAAAAAAAAGCTGACCACAACTATTTGGTGTTAATTGCTTCAGAAAGATACAAGGACCTATATAGAAGTTCATTTTTTTTCAATAAGCATTGTATTTAATGACGCTAATTGAGCAACTTTTAAAATTCGAAACCCCTTTTCTGCATTGTCAGAAAACTTACAACCAAGACCTTCAAAATATAAAATATATTAACATCATGAAACATGATTTAGGAAAGCATTCGTTTTTCTCAAAACATTATTCACAAAAAATTTGGCAAAATTTCAAAATATACTATACCCTATTAACATGTAATTTTGAAATGAAGGCAAAGAGAAAAGAATAATAAAGGAAAAGTAGGGCATGAAAAAGATAAGGAAAAAGAATAAGAACTTTTGGATCTTTGATAATGATTTTGGGAAGCATACTTGAACACGGTAAAATAGCTTATTTGATACTAATGAAGTACTACAACTTTCCAATCAGCAAAGAAAAATTGAAAACTTCGATAAAATAGTATAATACTTGAACTCTTATAAGTAACATGCAACTTAGGAAAACATACTTGAACCATAGTAAAATAGTTTCTTTTGATAATAATTAAGTACTCCAACTCTCCAATCAACAAAGCAAACTGATAACTTTGTCATCCCATTACTTAAATGGGAGATCCAATAACACCAAATGAGAATTGTGCCACTACTAACTCATTTTTCTGTACCTAATAATTTTTTTTCCAAAAAATCAGAAGATATAAAGACAGCCAATTCGAGGAAGGGATAGTAAAGAAAATAAAGGAGGGAATGGCCAGAGAGGATTGTAGAAATAGAGAAGGTTTCAGAACAGAGAAATAGAGAAGGTTTCAGAACAGAGAAAGAGAGGATTGTAGAAATAGAGAAGGTTCCAGAACAGAGAAAAAGTTGAGTTCTCTGTATTTTCTTGACTTGAAAATTGACTACATAGGTTAGGCCTTATATAGGCAGATTTACAATGAAAATACAATAAGAATACAATTCTAATTAAGTGTCCTATTAGGAATTAGCTTAATCTAGTTAATATCCTATCTAATCTCTTAATTAGCTAAGATGTAGAGTACAAAGTAAAGTGCAAATAGAACTCCAAGTTATGCAACTACAATCTACACCCCCCCCCCCCCCGTCAAGCTGGTGAGTATATATTGTAGAGTCATAGTTTGGATACGAGTTCATCAATGTTTGCTCTTGTAAGGGCCTCTACAAGCTTTTTATGTGTAGGATCATGGTTTAACATCACCAAAACATTATTGACCTTCTTTGAAATGAAATGTCAGTCGATTTCCACATATTTGGTTTTGTCATGGTAGACAAGATTTTTGGCAGTAACCACTCGCCCACTCGTGGATCTTCTATCAGTTAATTCTCCAGCTCAACTAACATCAAAGAATATTTCTACCTTATGGTTCACATTTTTTTTTCTGAAAATCAGGCTGTGTCCAGCTGTCATTTTGAGATATCTTAAAATCCTGTTGACTGCATCAAGGTGCTCTCCTTAGGGTCATTCATATGTTGACTCACAATACTTACTGAAAAAGCAATGTCAGGTCTAGTTAGTGACAAATAAATTAACTTACCAATAAGCCTTTGGTACCGATCTTTGTTTACTGGAATTCTCATGTCATCCTTCCTTAATTTTAAGTTAGGATTCATAGGAGTCTCGGCTAGTTTGCATCCCAACATACCAGTTTCAGTGAGTAAATCCATTATGTACTTCCTTTGAGAGATAACAATTCCAACCTTTGATCTAGCTACCTCCATTACCAGAAAATACTTGAGTGAACCAAGGTCTTTAGTTTCAAATTGAGCAGCCAAAAAACCCTTTAATTTGCTGATTTCTCTAGTGTCATCACCGGTTATGATGATACCATCCACATACAATATGATAATGGTCTTCTTCCTTTATGGAGACATTTTGAAGAAGAGTGTTGTGATCAGACTGACATTGTTTGTAGCCGAATAATGAAAAAAAGTTTTTTATACACAAGTTGTGTAAACTTTATTTGAACATTAAAATCTAAACCCAAACCCTACATAGGACCATGAAGTCCAAAATAGACAAGGTTGTGTAAACTAAAGTTACACAGCCTATGCATCTCATGCAAAAAAACTCCAGCATGATAGAGCAAAAATCCGCAGTTTCATGCCTCAAGCTTCTTAGCAAGGCTGTCCAAAAACACAAAAACGTTTTTATTAAATACTCTTGTCTCAGCCAACTAAACTAACATGGTCTTATTTCACAAACTCAAAAGAAGACAGGTTAATCAATCTCAACTGTACTGGAATTTGAAAAGTACAAAAAAATGCCAGCCAAGCCAAATTTCTTTCAAAAAGGGACTTACTAGAACCTAATAATGAACAATACCATGCAAAGATGAGGAGCCAGGATGCCAAGGGCGTTTCAGTCTGAGGGGGAACAGAGATGGATACATTGGAAAAGTAGTTAAAGGCTCAATCTCCCACAACGATACCCTCGGCTGCCTCTCACCTGCTGTTGACTCATCCCAACCAACCTACACAGTGGGCAAGAAATAAAACAGCAGTCAATTAAAAGTTTAGGCTACAGCAGTTATTTCTTCACTCAAACTCATAGTCAGACACATGTACTTAAACTGCGATGCATTCTAATTGGATTTAAAGTAACTCTATAGTATAGGTTAACAAGCCTCAAGTTCAGTATTTTGTAAGGGTATTCTCCTTTGAAAACTCACAGGCAAACACGTACAAAGAAAGGAGATTTTGGGCATATAGTTGAAATTGTTAGAAGATTGATAGAAATAGATATAACAGAAACATAGTCAAATAAAAAGTACTTCTATGCTATTCTATCTAAGCCACTGATGATAAAGAACACAGTAAAACATGCTAACAGCAGAAAACTAATGCACCTATGGACACTAATTTGAAGGTCATTGTAGAATAAAGGGCATCTCTCACATTGTTCCTGATAAGATGTTGAAAAAATTCAACTGCATAAATGATACGGAACCTAAAGGATTAGCATGCTAACAAAATGCAAAATATTGCCTTCAGACCCTAAGTTTTAGGCCACTGCAGGAGAATTTGCACCTCTAAAATCATTCCCGATGAAATGCTAAAAGTACAAATAATATGTAGTTCAAAATGAAGAAGCAATAACAACCTAGCAAGAAGCACATGTGATTCAGAGCACAACATCGCTTTTAGTACAAAGCCACCACCATTGCCAGCTGACACTAGAAACTTTTCAGTGAAACCAATTTCCCAACATTGAAGTCCAATTAAACAGCAGTGTCAGTAGAACTGAAGTTTTCAATAGATTGAACACATTACTACACAATTTTTATAGTTTAGGATCCTTTTGCGACGGGGGGGGGGGCTAAAAATAAAAATTAAAGGACTAATTCAACATAAAAACCTTAAAATATATTACCATGTAACTCAAAGGATTGGTTTAAAGTTGAATTAGACAAAACTTGCTGGCATAAGGCAGTAAAGACAGTGAGCCCCAATCAAATAAGATATTGGAAAGATAAAGAAAAGTCTCTGGGAAGATAAGAGGTGAACAGAAACATAAGTAGGGGCTATGAGTTTGAACTATAAAACTGAACTGGCATAAAAATCAAGTTACGGGAACCTCAACTTGCACGATTTATTTTTCTTCTTTTTGCGTTTGTTTCATTGTCTACAAAATAGAAAATGAATAAAATCTAAATCACTATTAACTTCAATGGTTTGTTGCTGATTAAACAAACACTAAAGTATATTAAATCATGCATCCAATAGCACGAATGGCTTTTATTCCCATTTAAAAGCACTTCCACTTATATGAACTAATGACCAAGAGAGATCAATTCTAATAATCTTCCACTTCCATTGGCATGTCAAAGTTCAATGAGTCAGCAAGCTTATATTTTTATTGCATTCGATTTGAAACAAAACTTATATTTAATGCAATCGCCCACCATTTGAATATAATTAAGCATGTGCAACTGATGTGCTATTAAGCTTGATAAACTTACAGGCTGTTAAGCAAATGATATAAAGATCATTTTGCTCTTTTTTCAACAATCAACTTGTCCATTGTATTCCATACCTACTTGTTCTTCTCTCTTGTTTCTTTCTACTTAATCTACCTTAATTTATTAAGACTTAAATTTTTTTAGAACTGGTAGAAACAAAATAACATAAATTATGATGATTACCTTTTGGAAAACCCTTGACCTAAAATATTTTTGATCCAACAGCGTTTTTATTTTAGAATTAAATTCGTTTCCATATTGATATTTTAGACTTAAAATTAAATATATTTATTAATAAAATAATGTCTCAGGCCTGTCCATGGCCCAACTTTGTCAGATGTAGAGGTCCACCCAACTCATGGACAAGCCTTCATGTAACTTTGATTTTTACTTTGAACCTTAGAAACTACAATGTCAAGTTTATACAAGAATGTTGTAGAGAAGAAAAATAAAGACTAGCTACAATTGTGTAAACGATAACGTGTCAAAGCAACAAAAGAAAATTGAAATGATTGTCTAGCCTAACAAAATTGTGGATATTGCAAACATAAAATCTTAAATTAGTTTGAGACATTGAGATCAATAACGAAGTCTACTTCAAAAGTATCATTTTACAACCAATGCTTAATCATAATGCTTATTTGCATTTAAGAAGAAAAGCCTACCAGCTGTAGAATTATCAAAAAATAGAAAAAATCACATATCAAAATTAAATTACCGCGAATCTAAAACGACTTGAACTACTATTAGTTGAACTCAAAAAGAATGGAGCTCGAAATGACCCAAACGTAAAACTATTCAAACCCCATAACCAAGAATGTTGTAGAGAAGAAAAATGAAGACTAGCTACACTTGCGTAAATGATAACGTATCAAAGCAACAAAAGAAAATTGATAGGATTGTCCAAGCCTAAAATCTTTAAAAATTCTGGATATTGCAAACATAAAATCTTAAATTAGTTTGAGACATTGAGATTATTGAGATTGATAACGAAGTCTACTTCAAAAATATTATTTTACAACCAATTCTTAATCATAATGCTTATTTGCATGAAAGAAGAAAGACCTACCAGCAGCTGTGGAAGCACCTTACGACCACAAATAAATAGAAAAGGATTTTAACTAGATACTCATATTTAGAGGTGGAGAAACCACACTCCAAACCTGAAAACCTGCCCAAACTATAATTCTCAAAAAAAAAATCACATATCAAAATTAGATTAACCTGAATCTAAAATGACTTGAACCTATTATTAGTTGAACTTAAAAGAATGGATCTCGATATGATCCAAACGTAAAACAATTCAAACCCCATAACCAAGTTGAAATGGTTGCATGATGCATAAAAGCTAATGTGGATTGTAACCGTATAATTAGAATTTATTTCTAAATCAGTAACTAGTAGTTTAGATTTACTAGAAGTCTTCTTTAAATTAGAGATAAAGTCTTATTTAAATTATAGATAAAAGTATAGTTTTAGCTATACTAGAACTCTGTAATTGCCTATTTAAAGGCTCACCTTATACACATTTGAATAAGAAGAATAAGAGAAAATACAGAGAAACACATTGTTCTCTGTTGAAAATATTATTTTTGTTCTACCATTAAACTCTAGCTTTTCATATTTTATTGTGCATCGTTCACCGGCGTCCATCTTCTCCGGCCACCATGGCCCTTTCTCACATGGTATCAGAGTCACAGACGATCTTGATGCCGGTTCTCTTTCACTGCAGCCGAAGGTCATGAAACTATTTTTCTTCCGCTACTGACAAATTATCGGATCTGTCCGGTGAAGAATGCCTAATTACTTCCTCTGATATTCACCTCCATTCAATCACAAGATGTCTGGTAGTGTTCTTTTAAAGGTTCTATCTTAGCCATCCACTGTAAAATATAGGGAAAGGTTATAGTTTAGTTTTAAAAACTATTCGGTTCTATCTTAGCCATCTATTGTAAAAGATAGGAAAAGAAATTTACATCAAAGATCCAAGCTGAGTTTTTAATATGTGTAACTACCAGCTTGAGGGGAGTGTAGATTCCTGTCATCACAGCCTACATCTTTCGCATCAAAAATCCAATCAGGAACTGCATGCTGGAGCATCCAGTGGAGAATCCTGATATTCCAACTGATGTATCAATCAAATCAAAGACTCTCAAGAAAGGAGAGCATTTTTCTCTAAGGAACAGCACGTGAAGTTTGAGTTGCTGTCAAAAAAATCAGCAAAGATAAAATTGCTGGTTTTTTCTTCTTCTTCTTTGCACAAGGCATGGCATCCAAGATCCAAGCTGATTCTCTATTACATTTACTCACCAGCTTGAGGGGGAGTGTGGATTGTAACCGTATAATTAGAGTTTATTTCTAAGTTAGTAACTAGTAGTTTAGATTTACTAGAAGTCTTCTTTAAATTAGAGATAAAGTCTTATTTAAATTAGAGATAAAAGTATAGTTTTAGCTATACTAAAACTCTGTAATTGCCTATTTAAAGTCTCACCTTATACACATTTGAATAAGAAGAATAAGAGAATACAGAGAAACACATTGTTCTCTGTTGAAAATACTATTTTTGTTCTACCATTAAACTCTAGCTTTTCATATTTTATTGTGCATCGTTCACCGGCGTCCATCTTCTCCGGCCACCATGGCCCCTTTCTCACAGCTAAAACTGCCAGAAACTAACAACGATTGAGATGATCCAAACTAAAATTTATTATACCCTCTTATTTGCTACATATACTCTTATAGGCTAACCCTACAACCTAAAACACCCACAGGTACATATCTGATACGAGCCGAACTTTGAAAGAAAAAGAAATGATGAAAATAGAAAATTTTGTAGACAGTTAGGCATCACGTAGATCATGGGGGTTGCAAAGTAGTTAGTACTTTATTGTGTAGTAGAATCGTATCAATATCTCCCAATTTCTAAATCCTAACCTCTCTTTCGTTCAAGATTCTAGCCTCAAATTATCGTTCAATTAAATATTGAATCTCCATGGAATCATAGAGATCAAACAAGAAATCATGGACATTAAACACATTAATTCTCTTACACATGCATAAATAAAAGAGTACAAGACATTATCCATCCCAAACAATAAAACACCACCTATTATGAGATCCATGTAAAAATATGTTAATAAAATTACCTTCACAGACCGCCAATGGGAATTTGGCCAACGAACTTGATCCAAATCACTTATGCTGGTTACTGTACCCATATACCTAGAGAATGAAAAAAGAGAAGACATTCAAAATATGAACAATAAATGGTGCAATGCAACATAGAAAAAAGGCTCTTTGGCCCACACTATTAAGAGCTATAGCATTTAGCACTGCACTTTCAACAGACAGAATAAACACCAACTGGCATTTCAATAAAGAGTACAATTTATAATCATGATTCTCTAATCAAGTAAGACTACAGGATTCTTCAAACACCAAAAAGGGTATAAATATGACTCTTACTTTAGGTCCTAATCTGGTTTATACTAATGTTATATTTTTTTGAGACTATTCCTTTCTTTTCCGAGTTTCCTATCTATAAAGGTGTGTTTGGTGTTTTCCTATATTAGGATTCCAGCGGAATGTGATTGATGGGAAAGTTGCTTTACATCATTTGGTATATATTGGAAAGTTGCATTAACTCGTTTGGTTCACTAAACACTTTCTTGGGAATGTAATAATAATTTACAAAATTACGCTTATTAAACAAAAGATAAGATTTTATGCATTTTAATATTTCTCAATAATCTTTATTATTAACAAATATTATAGTTAAATAAGTGGATATTCACATTCAAGTATAAAGCAGATAGGAGTGTCGAGAGATTCAAAGCTAGGCTGGTGGCAAAGAGCTTTACTCAATCATAAGGGATAAATTATCAAGAAACATTTTCCCTCATTACCAAGTTGAATATCGTTCAAGTACTAGTCATTAGCAGTAAATAAAGATGTTCAAATAGCTATCAAGTGGGCAAGCTAAAGAAGTCCTTGTATGAACTAAAACAGTCACCTCTTGCCTGGTTTTAATAGGTCTGCCAAAGCAATAATCACTTACAGATACAATCAGTGCCAAGCAGATCACACCTTATCAAAAGGTAAAATCATCTAGCTAAAAAGACTACTTGTGGCTGAATTTGAAATTAAAGACCTTGGAGATCTAGGATACTTTCTAGGGATGAAGGTTTGTTCGATGTAATACATGGATTGCAATATCTCAATGAAAGTACATCTTAGCATATTTGTTACTCGAGACTGGTAGCTTGGGTGAAAACCAGCAAAACCACCTATGGATTGGATCACAACCTAAAGTCAACGAAAAATGGAGTACCAATTGATAAAGGGCAGTAACAAAGGCTAGTAGGCAAGTTGATCTATTTATCACACAAGACCAGACATTGCATTCTCAGTGAGTATTGTTAGCCAGCATATGAATGATCCACGTGAAGAACATTTAGACAATGCTAAAAGAATACGAAGTCCAAAAAGAATTAATCTGGAAAACTTGTAATCCAATATGAATGTTTTACTGTATTGATAATTCAATTTCTATTCTTCAAAATATATGATAAACTTTTAATGTTATAAATAAATCAAAGTTTAAAAATAAACTTATAGAAGAGAGAAGAAAAACAACATAAGAGTTGTGAACATATTAATACCCCAAATCAAAATAAAAAATGTAATATTCTAAAAATAATTTATTTTTACTTTCCGTTAACATGGGAATGTAACTTTCTCACCTTTTATCAAGGGAATCACATTCAATTATTTGTGGGAAGGTATATCCAATGGGAATGTTACATTCCAAAGAAAATAAATCATACTTACACAAAACTTTGGAATCACATTCCAACTAATTAAATTCCCATAAAAAGTGAGTATTTTCCATCGTACCAAAAGTCACTTAACTGTGATGGGGAGCAAGATTACCAAACCACCTATTACTCAAGTGTATTCTTGTCACTCTCAGTTTATTGACTAACATCTCCCACTAGTTTCATGATTAATTATGTTCTTTAATCTATTCTATCTAGCAATATTCTTTGCCCCTTGCCGGCTATCCAAGTTAAACCATGTATTTAGTTTTATTTGTTTCTTCACGATGTTCGTTCTCAAGTCTCTAAATTAGATCTTACATCACCCAAATGTCTTTTTGGGATATTATTGTCCTCAAAAGGGTATAAATGTAACTCTCTTGCTTTAGGTCATTGTTTGGTTTATAGTATGTGAGATTTTTTTAAATATCCCATTCCTTCCCAAGTCTCCTATAATAGTTGTTGAACAATGACTACTAAACTAACTATTACTCGAGTGTATTCTAGTTGCTCTCTGCATATTGACTCATCCTTCACTAGCTTCTCCATCTATAAATCTCAATCGTAATCTTCCTATTGCTCAATGAAAAAGGTAAAAGACAGTATGAATACTCTATTTATTCCTTGGTTCTCTGGATTCTATTTCAGCTCCTAAAACCATTAATGAGGCTACAACACATCCTAGATGGTTCAATGGTTATGAGTATAAATGAGTGCACTACGCATATGGTAAGAGATCAGATGACTTTATACGATGAAGGCACCCTTATTTCGTTAAATGGCTTGCTCAAACATATGGTGTTGGTTATTCTAATACTTCTCAGTTGCTAAACTTGCATCTATTTGTAGTTTATGAGAAGTTTTAGGAGAAGAGTCTCAACGTGAGTACTCTATAAATCTTATTATTTCTTGATTCCATTACACTAGTGTTAAATAGGCTCAATACAAGAGTTAAAGTCTACTTATGATTTCTAGTAGTTATCTCTATCTTATATTAGTGTAGTTAAGATAAACTTGCATGAGTTACATGTTTTTGGTCTTGTATGCTCATATCTATGTTTATGGTCATTAACTTGTAATGTTTGGTTGAATTTGGTGAAATTCATGCTTTGTATGTGTTAAATGTCATCTTTTGAGAAGCATGTGTAGCAAAATGATCAAAATGCATATTTAAGACTTATAGAGCCTTTGTATAAACTTTTAATTAAGTTGTAAGGTCTATAAAGTTGCTTTTTGCTGCATTTTTCACCAGAATCGTGCCTTCAGTATCGGTACAGCCCATACCGTACCGATAAGGCCTTCAACCAATATCGATACGGCCTTCAACTATACCGGTACGCATAGTCAAAAAGGGTTGTTTTGTCTCCTTTCTACCATGCCTTGTGTGCTTATTTGATTATTTCATATATGGCTAACAATTTACTTGATGTTTGATTAAGGGGATCCAACTTTTTTTAATTCTTTTGTTGTTAAAATCTTTTTGGTCTTTTCTCCAATGTTATCTTACACCAACAATTGATATTTCTTATCAATTGGTGGTAATTTTTTCAACAATTGGTGTTCTTGAACTTAAACATGATTTCAAACTTGGTTTTGAAACTATTTATAATATAACAAAAAGGGAGACATTGGTTTGAAAAATTCAATTTCAAAAAGAAAAAAAATGAGCTTTAATATTTTCTAAAAATATCTCTTTTTCTAAAATTATTTTTTTAGGGGAGAGTTTTCACAAAAACAATTTTTTAAGTGGCTTCGTTATATCAAAAAAAGGAGATTGATAAACCTTTTTGATTTTGATATAATTTAATGAAAAATATTTTTGGACTTAAACTAATTTGTAAAAATATTTCAAAAATCCATAAACTTGAAAAATATGTTTGAAATATTTTCAAAGGGTTTTTGACAAGTTCTAAATGATTTCAAATAGCCAAAGTGTCAAAAGATGGTCCTGAGTACCGATACGGTTTGACCCGTACGATACCCAGAGGACCCCATATCGATACGGTTCTAAGAGTACCTATACGACCCTTTGTCCCCGAGTTTTGAAATTCCAGTAGCCATTTGGTGTACCAATACGGCCTCATCCATATCGATACCCAAGAGTGCGTACCAATACCCATGTATAGCGTACCGATACCCTTGTACTAAAATTGCTCCAATGGCTATTTTTCTTAAGAACACGTACCGATAGCGGTCCCCGCGTACCGATACCGAAGAGTCCAGAACTACATTTATTGAATGAAATAAAAACCCCAACGGCTCCAAACCAACCCCAACGGCTAGTAACAGTCATGAACACGTTAGAGGGTTTAAAAGACTCAATCAAGCAACTATGGAGACACAAGAAACATATTGTCAACATTCAATGTATTGAGATATTGTTTTAGAGCTAAAATTGTCATACTCTTTGTAGAAAACACTAGTGAGCCAAAATTGTCACATTTGTTCAAGTGTTTAGGCTTTGGGTGAGTGCTTAGAATTGCAAACAAATTAGCCTGGTAAGGTTTTCCTAGTTTACTGAGGGTTTTACAAGACTTTGTGGTATAAGTCTTGTATTGTAAAGGTTTCCTCTTGAGCCTTGAAAAAGGGAAGAAATTCATAATGAATTTGGGAAAATCCTTGGTGAGAAACTAAGGTAGTGGATATAGAGCTTGGTTAGAAGCTTGAACCACTATACATCCTTGTGTCTCATTTTTAATTTCCATAGCTTCCGCTTCAAACACCTAAAAACCAATTCACCCCCTCTTGGCTATCTCGGTTGATCATCGAGTCTCCCAACAATCTGGCTAACCAATCGTTGCAAATCCTCTATTTGCCGTTTGCTAAAGCTAGGTCCAACAGCCTCTATCGATGTCATTTGGCAGACCCATCAGGTTGTTGTCTTAGTCTTTGAGGCTTCCAATTTGCTGGTTTGCCGTGCAATTTCCAGTAGTTTTCCTTTGTATGACCAGTCCTCCTGCAATGATCACACCAAGGCTTCTCTCTCCTTGGCTTGTTTGTGGAATGAGTGAGAAGTGTTGCACTGTCAGACTGAACATGTTGTTTAAGCATCACTCCCCTCCTACTCTTTTCTCTTCGAACCTCAGCAAAAGCATCTCTTAAGGAAGGTAGAGGTTTAATGGCAATGATCATTTCACGTCATCAAGGTTGTTGTTGAGACCGTAAAGGAATTGAAACACTCTCCTTTGGATTGCAATCTGCTTGTATAAAGCTGCATTTGAAGTTGTTGACCAGTTATGATTCTCAACGAGATCCAATTGGTGCTAGTATCTTACAATTGTATTGTAGTATTGTGTAACACTCAACTCATCTTGGCGAAGACCATTGATCTTGTTGCCTATCTCGAATAGTTCAGCAACATTATCAGAACTAGAATATGTTTCCTTAGCAGCATCCCAGATTTCTCTTGTTGCTTCATGGAGAAGATAATCAACTCCTATTTCTGGGGTCATGGAGTTGATAAGCCAGGACATAATCATGCTATTTTCGCGAGCCCATTGAGGATAGAGTGGATCAGCAATGTCTGGAATTGTTTGTGGCCCTAAGATGTAATCTGCTTTGCCTCTACCAGCAATATATAGTTTCACAGTTTGGGACCATTGAAGGTAGTTATGGCCATTGAACTTGTGAGAAGTTGTTTGGGAGGATGAGACATCTGCAACACCTTTGATACTAGGGCTTCTATCTAACCCATAATTTACTATTGTAGAAGAGTTTGTATCGCCCATTTGGAATAAAGCAGGTGATCGAAAACCTAAACTGATACCATGTAGTTTATAGGAAGTTTTAGGAGAAGAGTCTCAACGTGAGTATTCTATAAATCTTATTATTTCTTGATCCGTTACACCGGCGTTAAATAGGCTCAATACAAGAGTTAAACTCTACTTAGGATTTCTAGTAGTTATCTCTATCTTAGATTAGTGTAGTTAAGATAAACTATAACTCCTATTTACATAATACATCTAATAAGAGTTAATAACTAAATTAAATCCTAATTAACACGATATTATCCACACTATTCAATTGTTCCCTCTTTCTACAACTAATGATTTTCCTATAAACCAGTTAAATGTTAAAAACCATTTTTTCAAGGTAATTGGTAAGAAGTGTACATAGAGCAACCACTTGGTTTTTGTTGTGGACATGGGACTCCTATTGTTTTTTTTTTTTTTTTATCGTTGTTAGTATAAGTTAGGAAAGAAGTTTTAGAAGAAGTTAATTATTTTAGGATTCTTAAAATAGAATTTATATTTAGTGGTACTTCATTCACTTTCTTTAATTATTGTAACATTTATTTTAAGAGGCTTATGGAATAATAAAATTTAAGCATAATTTTTATCAAAACCCTAAAAGATCTTGGTCTCTTTTAATAATTTTTAAGGTTTTAGTCTCCCTTCAATGAGTTGAGTGAATAGTGATAAAGGGAAGGCAATCACTTTCGAATTTTTCGTTAATTTCCCAATGACTTGATCCTATTCACACGTTCACATCTACAATATGGTAGCACATGGGAAGTCTTGGCAGGTCTGTAAACTTAATAAATCTTTATGGGCATCTTTCTATCCCAAAGAAAATAGATTCTTGACCTTTAGACGAATATAGGAAGGTTGAGTGCTAAATCTTGTAGTACACCAGTGATAAAATCATGGGCAAGTCAGAAAGTGAGCACATGTTTTTAATGAGGATATATAGAAGACTTTCAAGAGCATGGTTAGATAAACAAAAGTAATTCTTAACAACACAAGTTAAACTACTAGAATAATACTGAATGAACGACTAAGAAATATAATACCTACAAACACTTGATTCTTCCGTCTCGAAAAGCATTCGGAAACGCATCCCTACCAAGATATGTGTGTCGAAAACAGCCTTGATGTATTTTGAAAGGGGTATAACAAACTCAGATGGACTCGCCCTGCATATAAAAAAGAAAAGGAAAAAAATATTAAACATATTCAACATGAATAAATGAAAGAGGTAAGAAACTATTACCACCTTGGATTATAAAATACTGTAAAGCAGCTATTAGTCGCGGCAGCATGAGCTGCAGCAGCAAGGAGTCCAATGTGCATGCTATCACTAGATAAAACAGATGATGGCATTACAGTTTGTGAGCGAGTGGCACGGCGAATTCCCAAAAGAAGCTGATTATTTTCGTTCCTAGTGCCAATAATTGACAATATATGGTCAATGACACATATTTACACTCTTACCGTCCTAGCTTTCTCACTAGCCAAGTATCCCAATAAACATGCATCAGTATAAAACAAAAATACATAAATAACATATTTAACAGCAGAACTAGGAAGACAAAATGAATACCAAATAAAAAGAACAGAATCCCCAGCAACAAGTCTCTTGGCACTAATAAACACACTCCAGCCTGTAGTGAGAAGGTGGCGTTTAGGCTGTCCTGCAAGTTGTGACATCACATCAACTTAAATACAAAAGTAACAATATTTTGATTGGTCATTTTATTATGCAACAAATGAAAATCTAATTAGTAGTTAGCATGATTGTGTAATGCAGCTTACAAAAAGATGGTACAACTAGTTTTCCCTCAATTACAAGCACAACAACCAATTGAGGAAAATTAAGACACGAAGGTAGTACCTCCAAACATATAGAATATATAAGTTAATCAACTCAAGAGGAAACATGGGATACATAACTTTAGTTAATATGTTTTTGAGTTTTTAAGTTTATTTAGTATTTTTTGGCCCTACACCCTACCAAGTTAAACAACATAGTAACATGATTTTCATAAATATGGTGAAAACTTGAACCTAGTTCTAACCACATTGATGTCTACACACCATGGCAGTAACTTCCTCAACCAAGCAAAGCATATATAAGTTCTGGTTCTAGCAATGAACCATTAAAATGGAGCACATTGGCCATTTCAGTCTATCACCATTCTTCAATTGATCTCAGATCTTGCTTCTAAATTCCTTAAATTTTAATGTAGGCGGTTTGCCTCTTTGAGTACCTTATAGATTCACGCGGAAAAATAACTTGGAAGTTCATGTTTCAACAAGATGAGCTCAAAAAGTAATATCTCGTCTATATTTTATGGGGATTCAAATAGAGGTCTGGTAGAGGTGTTGTGGCCGCTATTTCGCAGTAGCAGCGCCCTCCGTGGCCACTAAACCATCAAATAGAGGGTTGTATGACATTTGACAAGTTCACCTAATAGGTTATGGCAAACGAAACTATAAAACCAACAAACAAACCTAAAAGAATTACTGATAGTAGGGTTGTCAAGGGCGCAATATGCAGTCTAGGCACTATAACCCTTATATTGTCTAAATGCAAAATAAAAAAAGCACTTGCCCAAGTGAAGGTGCAATATGTTTATGTGTGTTTTAGTATGTGTGTGTTTGTATATGTGCATTTATATATATATATAAGTTTAAGATACAAGTGTGATCCAGTTTATCTACCAAGCATGCAATACCATAGTCCCATGCCCATTGTTGAATACTCAAATATTGAGAAATAGAAAGTCTATACCAACCCCTTTCTTAATAGTAAAGGTACAATGAAAGGGAAAACGAAGTTTAAAAAATGAAATTAAAAGAACTTCAACCAAGCAGGTTTTTTATGAGGCACCTAGGTACACCATGCATCTCCTGATAAAATGTGCCCCCATAAAAGAATCTGTGATGCTTTCATTGTCAAGCACTAAGGCACGAGGCGTAGGCCAGCCTAGGCACACACCTTGGAAACACTGTTTAATAGGAGCAGCAATTGAAACTAACCTCTAAAGATATGTCTAAATTTCCATTCAACGTCAAGGAGATCCCTTGCAATAAGTTCCTGTACATGTGGTTGCTGCGAGAAGTCCTGCAAAACAAATAAGGAACACATCAGCGTCCAAAAAAAAAAAACAATTGGAAGCTCAAGATGCAATAAAGAGAGTACCAGTGGAGGAAAGACTTTCTCAGCAGCACGACGAGGAACAGAAAAACCACCATGGGTACTAGTATCACTTGCAGTCAGTGTCTTGCAAAAATAATTGGTTGGCTGCTTGCTTGAAATTTCCAACTCCATTGGAAGATATGTATCCTTCTGCTCTTCCTGTATGAAAATATAGATAAGGAAACTTTAAAAAGAAATCCCAAAAAAGAAAAAACTAAAATGTATATTAAGAATGAAGAAGAAAGCAATGCTTCTTACGGGTGTCAAAGGCTGTAATGTCATTTGGGCATATACTTCATCCGTCTCAACATCAGCCTGAAATAACATACATAAACTGTTACAAGTCTTGAGGTTTTCCATGACTTAAAAGAAGAGAAGACGAAGGTAACTGACATGCATGGTAACATTGTGGAGCTGGCATATCAACTGAGGAGGCAAATTTGGGTAATTTGGAATGTGGGCGTCAACCTCCTTGTTAGTGGTAGCAACTACCTGGAATGTTATTTCATTTCATTTCAACTGTATTTGGAACTAACAAAATGCAATGCCCAGAAAGCAAGCAAGAATGAGATTTGGTTAAGCAAAAGAGACGAACCTGCTCGCTATGACCCTGAGGAAAGTAGACCACACGGCTCCCTACGGTGGAGAGGCACACCAGTGGGCCAGCGCAGGCGTGCCATAGCTCCGAGTTCAAGCATTTGTTTTCCCCTAACAAATAGAGAAATCAATTCAGATTCCATTGAAAAAAAGCACTTCATTTTTAAATCATTTTTAAGGAAAAATCCAAAGTACCTTCATGAGCGGCCTGTTGACCCAGTCCTGACGCTGAAAGCTTCATATCAAAACTTAGCTTTTTGTTTGGAAGAAGAGAAGAGGAAAACGAGAATTGAAGTGTTATTCTAAATTTACAACTTTAAACAGAAATCCTAACCCTCACTCATGCTACAATTAAAGCAGAGGAAATGGAAACCCTAAAACTCTAAAACATAAGAAAGGCAACGGGAAGAAAATCCATTTTCAGATCTTTGGGTTGAAAAGGAGGAGAAGATAACGGAGTTTCCTCTTCTTCTTCCATAAAAGCATCATCACCACCGTTATTGAGTATTTGCGATCAACTCGTACAAACTCTGAAACACAAAAGAAAAAGAAAACGGAAAATTAAAGAAGAGTGGATTTATAGGAGAGCCGAGCAAAGAAGGAGCTGAAGCAGTACGAACAGAGAGGGTTTGGGGAGAGACAATCTGAGCCGTTGGCGCATCCGTACGGGAACATCCTCAGCGTTCATTGGAGGTTTGATATGACAGCAGAGCATGTGCCACCGTCGCTGTCACAAGTACGGATTGTGTAACATTGTTATTATTTCTTTAATTTATTGAATGTTGACAGACGAGAGTCAACTTCCACAATTTAAAAGCGATGGGGAATTTACAAAGAACACCACTCGCTCTTTTTTTTCGTTTGATATGGGCTAACCTGGAATACCAAAAACGCTCTCAACTTTAGGGGAGGTTATAGTGTTTAACAATTTAGAACGAGGCTAAAATAAGGTTGTCGATTGTATTGGTATTATGTTTTAACATAAATTTTTATGAGATTTTAACATAAATGTTTATTATAACAGTATGAAAAAAGATAGTTACACAAAATCTTATCATGGTACGAAATTATGTTATAACATAAATTCTTTTAAGATAACTTTATTTTTTACGAAACTCATAAGAGTTTAAGTACCTACACAAATTCTTACAGAACCTACATAATTTTTTAGAGAAACTGTAAAAAAAAGTAATAACACAAATTCTTACCTGATATCACCAAATTCAAAACCTTTTCAACTTATAGTAATAATTTGTGTTATAACCTAAACTCTTACAAGATAATATTATTTCTTACGAAACTCATAAGAATTTTGGTACATACACATTCTTACGGAATCGACATAAATTCTTACCGAAACGATAAGAGAATAAGTTATTACACAAATCCTTATTCCATATCACCAAATTTAAAACCCTTTTATCTTATAGTAAGAAAATGTGTTATAACCTAAATGTTTACCGGAAAATATTTTTTGTTACCAAACGCATTAGATTTTGGGTTCCTACATAATTTTTTACGAGACCTACATAAATTCTTATTGAAATGGTATGAAAAATATTATTACACAAATCCTTACCCCGTATCACCAAATCCAAAACCTTTCATCTTATGGTAAAAAAGTATTGATATTTGCGTTGTAGTACCGAGCCCAATTTTTTATTCTATTCTTCTAGAATTGATATTGTTCTTCAAGCATAGATATTGTTCATGTAGTGCTGGTACTACTATCAAACTTTTACCCAAAAATATTATTTATTACGAAACACATAAGATTTATGATCTTATACAAATTCTTACCGGGACCTACATAAATTCTTAACGAAATGCTAAGAAAAAATGCTACAACATAAATCTTTACCTTATATCACCAAATTAAAACTCTTTCATCTTATGGTAAGAAAATGTGTTATAACATAAACTCTTACCTGAAAATAATATTTGTTACCATAACTCATAAGATTTTGAGTTCCTACACAAATTGTTACAAGGCCAACATAATTTCTGACCAAAATGGTAAGAAAATGGTTATAACACAAATTCTTACCCGAAATCATCAAATCCAAAATTCTTTAAACGTATGGTAAGAATTTATGTTATTACCTAAACTCTTACCCAAAAATATTATTTCTTACCAAAATGGTAAGATAAAAGCTTCTAAAGGTTTCTCGTCCAACCTCTGGATAGCCTCTTGGCATATGAGCCAAAACTTTATATGTGGGCGTAGAAGGCTCGCCGATTTCCTCCTTTTGGACATAGGGTAATAGCCTTTGCGAGCATCCTCCTAAGACTTGCCCGATGAATTATAGATATCAAAATTCACCCACACTTCTGCTATCTTCCAACAACAGCAAAGGTCCAAATTGCTTAAATTTAGCGGACCTGCAGCCACTTGAATAGCCCACACAAGGCTGTGTTCGCACTAATTCATATAGCTGTTAAACCCAGCCAACTTTTAATATCCCAACTTTTGCTTAAGTGACTAAAATGTACTTTTTAAAAAATTTAGGGGTCAAAGTGTAAACTTTGAAAAGTTTAGGGACTAAAGTGTAAATTTCCCCAACAAGTGATTTTATTTAGTATAAGAGTAAATTGGATCGAAATAGGTACCTTGATATCGGTTTTAAGAATTAAGATGCAGAAAAAAGTACAGAATTTGGATCGAATGAAATTGTTAAGCATGCTCAGCCCAGAGTAATACAAGGATTGGTGACCTTCTGGGAAGTGTCACATATCAGTATTTTGATCAGTAAAAAAAATCAGAAGAAGTGGGAAAGATTCGTTTAAATGTTTGATGAAGAATTTTCAAGAAAGATGTTACCCGATGAGATTTCGGGTAATTATCGATATTTTTGGATCGAGTCAAAATTTTTAAGTTGACTTTATTAAATGGAGGATTTGTATTAAGTTATGAAATTATTTATGAAATTTTGGAAATAAGAGATTTCCAAAGTAGAGGTGATAGTTCGATAAAGGAAATGTATCCGATAAAATTTTCCGGTAATTATTGGTATATTGGGTCGAATTGAAATTTTAAAGACAACTCCAAGAAATTATGGAAAAGTGATAAGGTATTATTTTATGGATATTTTATTACATTTGGTTAGATTCTAACTAAATATAGTTAGAATATGAATGAAAGGTTATAAAAATTCAAAGGAAAAGAATTTGGAAATCGTATTGACTGAAATTCGAATTTTTGGATCGAATAAAAATTCTAAGATATTTTTGGGAAATGGCCGGTTGGTTTGGAACTAGATGTGGTTCAATTTTAATGGAATGGCATATTTAAAGAAGGTTTGTAAATAGGAATTTGGATGAGGGACAATTTTGTAAAATGTATTAAAATGAATTTAAAATTCATTTTAATTTTACATGTGGCATTATATAATTTATGCATGTATATTAGTTTAATAAACGAACAAAAAATTGTTCATTTTGTTCTTCATTTGCCGCGAAACATGGTGAAAGAGGGAAGAAAGTGATTTTTACATTTTCAAGCCAAATTTAGAAGGTTTTAAGCTTGATTCAAGGTATGTTACTTTAGAATAAATTGTTCTATGCTTCAAGCTCTTCATTTTGATAATAATTAAGCATAGTATTATGAAGAAGAAGTTTGATAGTGTTGAGAATTTATTTGGATTTTGAAAGGAATTGATGAATTTGAAGCTAGAATTGTATGAAGTTGATGATAGTTAGTTGAAAACAAGTTTGATTTTGAATTAATTTCACGTTGAAGTTATAAACCCTAACCCTAAGAATTGGGGATTTTGGTTAGGAAGTGAATTTAAGGATGATATTGATTGAATTGTGGTGTTGGAAGCTTAATTTTGATGTTAGATTGAATAATTTCCTAAGTTTGTGTTTAGTGACCATTTCAAAAATTTATGAAAATTAGGGGAAATTATTGAGAATTTTATTTAAGCATTGGAAACATTGAATTATGATGAAAGAAGTTTGAAATTGTGATTAGGGACCAAAATGAAAATTTTAGAACTTTAGGGACCAATTCGGTAATTTGAGAAAAGTTAGGGAGTGATTTTTAAATTATGGAAAAATTGATGAAACTGAATATTTTAGCATTTATGGAAGTTAGAGGAATAAAATGTCAAGAAAAGAAAGAAAGAGGATCTATTCGAAAATAAAAAAATAGTTGGGGACTCAAATGGATAAAGTTGAAAGTTTAAGGAAACTTTCTAAAAATGTTGAAAATAAGTAGATGGTTTAATTGTACATGAACTTATGTACAAAAATGAAGTAGTGGCGAAAATGTCACTTTTATAAAGTTTGAGGACTAAATTGAATAAAGTTTGAAGTTATTTATGAAAGTTGAGTAGAAAACTGAATTTGGGCAGTAAGTTTGAAAATTCACCATAAATTACACAAAAAAAGTTAGAAGGTGAATTTTATACCGATGTAAATATGTGTTCGTCTAGTTTTGTGTCCAGCAAACGGAAACTGATTTCGAGTTCTGAGCAAAAAGATATGAACTTTTAAGTGGTGAAAGGTCATAAAACAGTTTAGCAGTCTATTATGAATTTGACACTGGAAATTGACTTTGAAAATTTGCCATAAATCATACAAGTTGAATTTGAGTTATTAATTTATATGGTTGAAACGATTATTGAATCTAGTTTCATTCAGAACAAACGGAATCGAATTCTGAGTTGTAGATTATTTTATAAAAAATATTTCTTTGAAGGTAGTACAAGCCGCCAGAAAATGGAAAGTGAGATATTTGTGTCTAATGTTAGTTAGCAAACTTGGAGGAATTATTTGGAGTTCAAAAAGGGTTATTAATTACCAAAATGAGTTTTTGGACAATATAAGGATGGAAGGAAAAGTATAAAAAAAAATTATGTTGAATGATTCGATATTTTGATTAAAATATCGTTAGAAATGACTAATAAATATTGTTTATATTTATGTGATTAATCAAGTTGAATACGGATCAAAGAGGATTCAAGATACTATAAAAGAAAGGATCAAGTAGAATTTAGTGAGGCATATCATTCATGGCCCAGGTGAGTGCATTCTTATTTATTATATATGTGATATGAATGAGTGCATTTTTATTTATTTTATATATGTGATACGAGGAAAACTTGCAATAAGTCAACCTTGAAATTAATGAAAATACATGTTGATCAAAGTTATGTAAATGGCTTAAATATTAAATGGCATATGAGATACATGGATTTGGAATAATGATTTATCTAAGTTAAATCGGATTTCATAATTTTGGGTATGAAATGCCCATTATCGAATTATGGTTGATAGTTTTGATGAATTGGATATTGCAGATGAAATATGAGATGTGAATGGCCATATTATATGAACAATGATGATTAATTTATAAGGAATTAAATTGCCCAAGTACTAGTGTGAAGTCTTTGGTATAATTGGATATCCAAAAAGAGTCATAGCAGCTGCGAACCAGCACTTCGGTGCTGAGATAAAGTAGGCACTACGGTGTTGAAGGTATGAGGAGCAAAGAGCGTCCTCGAGTACGTACTCACCATTAGACGCTACGGCGTTGTAGACACTACAGTGTCGGACTCGTATACCATAAGTTCACATGAGAATCTTTGGTATAGTTGGATATCCATAGGGTCTTAGCAGTTGCATCAAAGCACTACGGTGCAAGAAAGACTCTACGGAGTCAGTTCAAACAATACTATGTTAAAAGGCACAAAATGTACTAGAATGAGGAACAAAGAGCGTCATCGAGTACATACTCATCTTATTCGCTTCGGCGATGCAGACGCTACAGCGTCATAGACACTACGGTGTCATGATGACTCGCATACCATGGCCTCACATGATTTTGTACTTTAGGCTATGATAAAGGAAATGATATGCAAATGATTGCATAATGAAAGAATAGCTATGATAAAGGAAATAATATACAAATGATTGCATAATGAAAGAATGGCTATGAGAAAGGAAATGATATGCAAATGATTGCATAATGAAAGTATGGCTATGTTAAAGGACATCATATGCAAATGATTACGTGATGAAAGCATGATTACTTAATGATCATGAACCATAGATATCATGAATTTTATGATAGAATTAATAGATGATATGGAACATATTGAAAGCATGTTTATGTTAAATAAATTTTTATGCAAGTGAACACTTGATGAACAATGATGGCATGACTCTTAAAATAGTCACGATACATGATTAATTATGCATTACAGATGGCTTGAATTTTATACTTTGGCTATAATACTTGAAATTCAATTATACAAGTAGTTAAGCTAAAAAGCTTAATGTACACAAGATTGGTAAGCTAGATCAAATCTTGTGATTTGAATATTATATTGGCCAAATGAACTATACAAGTAAGGCAATTCTATATATGATAAAATGTTATTAACTGCAATTGAAAATCATTTGACATCTTGCAGAGCTATGTTATTATAATTATTGTTTATATTATTATGATTATGTTCACTAAGTTATACTTAATGTGTGTTGTGTATCACAGGTAGGTACTTCGAACGGGATAGCAAATGAGGAGCTACACATCATTGGATCAAGTTAGTCTGCATTATCAGTAAGTATGACCACATCCTAGCCTAGTGGGGCATGTATAGATATTAAATAAGTAGCTATTTTGTATAATCCAGAAACATGAATTAGTTTGAGGAATTAAGAATAGTATAAAAAAATTTACAAGTCTGAAAATCAGTGTAAATAAGTTAGTAACATCTTTAATGTGTATTTGAATATTGAATATACGTTGAGGGTGTTACACAACTGCTTCTCAGCATCAAGTCTCACGACCCTCACTGCTCTAACCTCCTCCTCCAACCATTAAATCTTTTGCTCTAAGATTTCCCTCAGCTCTTTTCTCTTCTTCTGAACTCGAGCAACCTCCGCATTCTTTTTCTTCACCTCTATAGCTACTTTTATGGTCGTCTCCTTCAGCCTATAGAGATCTTCTTGGACAGAGGTATACTTTCTCTGCTCGTTAGCAGCTTGTATCTTAGTCCTCTATGGCCTTCGCCAACTGCTGCCTGAAAACCTCAACCTATTTAGTTAATAAAGCAATCTTCTCATTGGATTTAGAAAGTTGCTTTTCTTTGGCAACCAACTATTTTCGCTCATATGTACAAGTTGCTCCAACATTGGCAAAGAATGAATGTATCTCATTGTCTACATTTCGAATAGAGTAGTGTAACTCGATGGCTAATTGAGTAGCCTCAATATAGCGGACCTCATAAAAACTGGAAAAGAGATCCTCAATGCCTTTTCTACTAGCCTCCGAAGGCCGCGTCACTAGAACCTTTGTTACAAGTAGAAAAAGAGTAAATACCTCCCCCAACAAACTAACAATGAGGGTTATCGCATATATACATGAGCTGCTAGAGAAGGGCTCAAAGCTTCTCCACCTTTGGTTGGACGAAAAATTGGGTCAGAAGATACATCTGGAGAACGTATCACCAGCACAAATAAAATCATTGGCCAAATATCACAAAATAATTAATGAATAAGGATTAAGCGGAATATTTGTGATAATTAGAGTAGTGGTCGCAATACTGGTAGAAGCCTTAGCACTCACATATGATGTAATTGTGCTAAATATAGACTTTTCTTTAACTATTGTCAACTTTGGGACCAATTGTACCTCTGTTGATACCTTCGCTGTAGATATGGGCACATTTGCGGTCACTTTGCTTTTTTTCTCCTCCAGAGCACCATTATTCTTCAAAACCTCCAACGGTGGTAGTTTCTGTAGGAATCAAATCATAAATTAAATATGATATCTAATACCCAAGATCTATCATGTCAAATCATCAAGAATAATAAACTGAGTAAACTGAATGCGGAAGCGTACCTGATTTAATCGATAGAAAACCTTGAATCTTGATGTTGAAAGACTAAATCTTTGGTATTGATCTTCCAAGAAGATAGGTTTTCTCTTGACGTAAACTCTCTGACGAGGAAGGAGAGAAAAAAAGTTAACATATTTCTTGGGGACCACTACCTCTTTATATAGTTGATTTAATAATCAACTATTAAGTATTTATAACTCTGCCCCTCATCGAATTATAAATACATCTTATGGTATCTACACTTTTATTTCCATGACATTTTAATACCCATGACACGCCTAACATAATTGGTCACTTAATTTTGTGTCATACTTTAAAATAGCAATATACATTATACATATGTGCCCACTATTACGGATTTTAATCCAACAATCTCCCACTTGGGCAACATATGTTTCCTGACAAATGTATAACCTTATGAGCTCAAAAATTTGCTATTATATAATAGGTATTCTGTAACAATCTCGTCCATCAACTATATCCATATAGGATCAAAGAAGCCTTTGTCGTATCAATCATGACAAGACCCATCAATGGTCACGTATACAAATATAGTCAAATGACATAGATCAACAAGGATGCGTAGCATGGAAAATTACATGAAATGTGAACCAAACATGTCTATTTCCAACTGGTCCTCCTAAACCTTAGCGAGATCAAACTTTACTGAATTCAGAGTGTGCATAAACCAAAAGAACTTTATTTCTGCAGAAAATAATCTTAAAATATCATTAAACTGAAGTAACCGAAATTGTGTCCAAAACGAATGAGCATTTTTCAAAATTACAAACTCCCACTAAAACTGAATATCCTTAAATAACATTACACCCACATGAGTAGTGTGCTCATGAAAGACCTAGGGTGTCAGTTTCTTAATAAGCGCGCAATTATGGAGTTTGTACCAGCATGCTCTATAGACACACAACCACTCTGAATTTCCTTTAACAACTAGGAACTTAATATTTATGTGCTTCAAATTTAAAGTGTTCCTATTGTTTATAGAATAAATGAATGCATATTTATTGTCACAAAATAACCGAAGTGATCTTTCTATTCAATCTATAATTAGCAGCCCATGTGACAAAATTCTTTTGCATCAATATTCTAATAGAATCAAAGTCTGTAAACTTGATGATCTCTAACTTACCAACTCCGATATGTGAGCATGTATTTTTTTTTCTCTAAACATATCTCATAACCCTATTGGCTGTTATCCAATGGTTCAAACTAGATTTGCTTAAATATCTGTCTAACGTTCCACCAATGTACGCAATATTCGAACGCATACATACTTGAACATAAATTAAATTCTCAATAGATTATGCACATGGAATATTTTGTATTTTTTTTAAATTTCAAGGTTACTTTTAGGGCATTGAGTAAGACTAAATTTGTCTTCTTTAGTAATATGAGTATCACTTGGTTTACTCCCACTGAACTGTAGTATATAGAATTGTGAACCAAATTTATCTCAAAACCAAATGAGATAAACAATATGGAATTTATAATTTCGTTAATGAGAGTCAAACTTAAGCTCATAGATGAATTTCTTTAATTTACATAATGATTTTGTATCATTAAACACAAATCTATGATTGTACCATATAATTTGTTTCTTCAATGTCACCATTGAAAAACACAAGCGTAACATCCATCTTATGTAGCTCAAGACTAAAATAAGCAATAAGCGTCATGATTATCTTAAAAGATTCTTTCAATAAAACTTGAGAGAAAGTCTCCACAAAATCAATGTCTTCTTTTAGAGTATATCCTTTAGATACAAGACATGTCTTATACTTGTCCACATTATCATTTGCATCCCTCTTGGTTTTAAATATCCATTTACAACCAATTGGTTTGCACCTTCACATAATGAGACAAGTTCCTAAACTTTATTGTCTTGTATAAAATTATACTCTTCTTGAATGACATCAATCCACTTTTGAGAGTCAGAACTTTTATGATTTGATAAAAAATGATTGAATCATTTTCTATCATTCCATTATTATCCTTATTTTCTTGAATAAATACAAAGTAATAATCTAGAATAGTATTTCTTCTTCCTCTCGTGGATATCTTTAATGACACTTATTTCTTTAAGGTTGTTGAGTTTGTTCTTCTGAAACAATTACCTTATCTTGAATGGGAGATGTTCAACATTGTTTTGCCGAGGTACTTGATTCACTTCTTGATTAATGATAAGTGTAAAAACCTAAACATCATTAAAAGTGATAGTATGAATTAAATTATAATTCAACTTCCCCTCAATAGCAATGTATCTAACCTTATTTCTCCCTCCAAACTCAACATCCCAAAAATGTTATAAACCTCTCCTTAAAATAATCCTTATTGTGGGATCATAAAATTTACAGCCCATGGATCACTCAAAATAACCGAAGTAGTTGCTCACTTTTGAAGTTTAATATCTTCACATGTGTCCTAACTTATACAAAAGAATCAATACTTTGTAACTTATTGTTGTTTCTTTTGATTAGGACCTTTAGCAACTTTATTCTAATATATTTTTTTATTGCCCTTATTCTTAGAGACACTAACTAAATGAGCACTAACCGAATGAGTACTTTTACACTTATAATGCTTCAACTTTTCTTCCTCTTTAAAACAATTAGAAATAAGCTCATTTAAAGTCTATTTCTCCTTTTGACAGATTGTAACTAATTTTGAATTGGTTAAATCAGTATAGGAAGCGATACCAAAATCATAAGGACAAACAATTGCTAGAAAGTTTGATCTTATGTGCCTTAAATTTTGAAGCAATATTAAACATTTTTCATAATGTACTTCCTCACATTTCCTTGACCTTTATACTTCATAGACATCAAAGAAGGCATAAGTGATGTCATCTTAACCTTAATGTTTTGGGTAAATCATTTCTTAATTTCGTCAAGGAACCCTTAATATGAGTAATCTCTTTAGATTTGTGCTCCTAAAGACTTATAGAATGTTGTTCTTTATGATCATTAAACTCATGCAATTTGAACGAACTCACCTCTCAAAATCCCTTTTATGGGTGCTTACCGCCATGAGAGGTGCAAGTTGTTCTTCCCTTAGTGCAAGGTCTATGTTCATACAACCAAATACTTTATGTAAGTGCCTTTTCTATTCCTTGAAATTAATTTTACTAAACATGAGTGTAAAATGTATATTAACAGATATTGTGATAACAAAAGCTAAATTAGCTAAATAGAGAACAAAAATAAATAAATAAAAACAAGCTCACATCCATATCCATAAATAAACAATAAATTCAAAATAATGGCTAGTTCCCCTCAAGATACCAAGCACAACATTAATATCAAGTCTTTGGACAATAATATTAACTGTAAGCGGTACTCTTGTTGTAGCAATCAAACATTGACAATAAACTATGTCAAACAATAGATTAATCTTTGGACTAACGTATTGTTCACATAAAATACCTTATAATTGTCACACATTTATCACCACAGTTGTCGTTGTAATTCGGCCAAATATTAACTTTCCTTTGGGCCAATTAATAAACGCATGAATTACAAAAACACATAATTATCTTAATATTTTATATAAACTAATCTACACAAAAGCGGTCACTTTGGTGACATTATGTTTCAATTAATCTATTAAAATATTAGAAATCTAAAGCCAAACATTGATAATAAGAACATGTCAAACAGAAATCTTCCTTTGGGCCGATTTATTGCTCACATATAAAGCTGAATAATTATCACATGTTTATTACCACAGTTGCACATGTAATAATGTTAATTATTAACCTTCCTTTGAGCCGATTAATACTAACATAATTCGACTTACACGCACAAAACCTTCTATATATTAAAATAAAATAATTTCTACAATAGAGGTCACTTTGGTGACTTAATGCTTCAATTAATTTATCTTAAAATATATAACATAAATGTACCGATATCCAAATTTAAAAATTGTAATAGTCAAAACCGAAATTTCTGATAACACTTAAGTTTCTGAAATAACCCGAAATAAAGTTGTCTATATGGGGCTATCAGAAATCGAAAAAACTGACTGTTTCTCAAAATATACCTTAAACATGCATTTGCCATTTTTATTATTACTACAAAACATTATGCCAAAATTTATAAATCAATAAACTGGATTTACAAACAAACCAAATTAAATCTATATTCCATATTAATAACAACAAATGCTTTACAAAAACCAAATTATATCATTCAGTGCATACTGTTCCAATAACCATAAAATATAAGAAACCAAACATAAATATAATTAATAAGTTACAATATCAGTATTACCATGGAACTTCATTCAATTCAAATAGCTTAACTTCATTCGATTCAAATAGCTTAACGAAAATTGCACAGATCCATAATTCCTTAAAAAATATCCATAATAATCTACTAATCAAAATTGAAATTTTTTGTCAAACTGAATAGAATATGAATTTCATAAGATTAATGACATGCTTTTCAAAATCAAAACCAAATGTATATTCCGTAGATAACATTAACGGCATAATCAAGCATAATGTCAAATAATTTTAAGCAAATATTTTGCACAAAACTAAACATGATTCAACAAAATTCAACCATAATTTATTAGACATAAACCGAATATAATTCGAGAGCTAACCTGATTATAAAATTTCTAAGTCACGATAAATTTATCACGACAAAGCTCAAGTCAAATTTTTTTTTAATAACGATTAAAATTAAAATTTTAATCAAACCTAATTGAATATATATTTTAAATAATATATATTATAGATTAATAACACTGTACATCCAAATTATAAGTTAAATGTCATTAACCTAGGTTACAAAAAACAGAAACATAATTGCCGCTAAATTAGTTATGATTGACTATAGAATTCTAAACATAAATATGCTTTCAACATAATTGCATAGAAACGTCCAAAACAGAAAACATATTTGCCTAGAATTTTAATCGTGGGAATATTAAACTTAATTAAATAAGCAATCATAACTAATCGGTAGGGGAAATTTCACAAATTCAGATTTGTTTTAATCCAATCGCAAACCCCTTTTGTTAATAAAATTCTGAGAAGAAGAAGAAATAATCGCACAAATGCATATACAAAAAGCACTATATGCGATGATAACATAGCCGAAACCTTAATAGAAGCATAATATGTTATCGTAAGATAAACAAAAATAGAATCATACGATAAACCCTAAATATCAATTAATTCTCAATGATTCGACATACTCTGGCTCTGATACCACTTGTTAGAACCAAACCATAAATTAAATATGATATCTAATACCCAAGATCTATCATGTCAAATCATCAAGAATAATAAATTGAGTAAACTGAATGCGGAAGCGTACCTGATTTAATCGATAGAAAACCTTGAATCTTGATGTTGAAAGACTAAACTTTGGTATTGATCTTCCAAGAAGATAGGTTTTCTCTTGACGTAAAACTCTCTGACAAGGAAGGAGAGAGAAACAAGTTAACATATTTCTTGGGGACCACTACCTCTTTATATAGTTGATTTAATAATCAACTATTAAGTATTTATAACTCTGCCCCTCATCGAATTATAAATACATCTTATGGTATCTACACTTTTATTTCCATGACATTTTAATACCCATGACATGCCTAACATAATTGGTCACTTAATTTTGTGTCATACTTTAAAATAACAATATATATTATACATATGTGCCCACTATTACGGATTTTAATCCAACAGTTTCTTTTTTCTATCTTCCTAAAAAGCAACCATGGCACTCAATTGCCTCCAAGACCCTGACCCTGCAGGTGTCTTCAGTTCTGCTCTCTCTGCCACCTTAACATCAATCGAGGGATAACTTTATTTCTCTTGTGAGGAACCCATTAAAATAACAACTAGGAATTCCCCAAATGCCCCTGCTATAGAGCTCCCCAGATGAGTAGCTTTCACATCTTCGAAAGACAAATCAAAACATTAAAACAACACACGAACGTAGCTATAATAAAGCGGTAAGAAGAATGCCTACCATATTAATAGAAAAGCCGGAGAAACCATTATCAGGGAGAGATCCAAAGGAAATATCGGGGGTGAAGAAGTAGTGTAGCCAACTAGGCCCTCGCCTCAGCGATATCTCTTTTCAAATCTATAGCATGCCCCAAAAGCATATCCCCCGATAACATTATGTTAAGACGGATAATTTCTACGGTTCTTCCTCATCCTCAATATCTTCCCCTGAAAACAGCACACATCACGACTCAAAATGGTCTACATCAGAATTTTCCTTATCTTTTGTGGGCATTAAAGAGGTTGCACCAGAAAACGCTGGCTCATTTGAAGCCTCTAAAGCATCAGCATCCTCTACCCCTACTTCTTTTCCCACAAAGACTTTCGTACTTTTCTCTGCAATATACTCATCAATATGACTGCTCATATCTTTTTCTGTACTAGCCTCCATAGTCGGCTTTGCCCTACAGGATGTCGAAGATGACGACCACACTCTATGCGGACAACCCCATAATAAATTAGCTAATTTTCCTTAATTCTTTTTCACTCTAACAAGTACCCGGGCCAGTTTCTTCTCCCTATTGTAGGGCAGACAGTTTTGCCTATCATCACAGCTAGAAGGGGCACATAACCTTTCGCCGGCTGAGAAATTTTTTAGCCGTTGGGACTCTATCCATGAAGGCATACATCAAATACCCTTCGTAAAGTGATGTGCTCCTCTAAAGTCAGCCACTTTCCCTTCCTCAAAGTGGCAACTTGCTACTCATCTACTGGAGTCAACGTATGAATAGATATTTTGGTGTCTTCCCCGGGTGCCCTCCACCTCAGCGAAAGCCAAAGCCTTTAGGCAACCTCCATGTTACCCTTAAAACCCTCACGAACGGCCTCAAGCTCCAGTTCGCGCACCAGATGATGTAGCTAATAATGAGCCACCAAGATACCCGCTGATGAGTGTGTAAATGATCTATTTTATGTGCCTCTTTACTTGTCTTTTGATTATTTTCAAGCTCATATAGTTGTATTTATGATAGATTGCATATAGTTTGCATGTAGATAGGGAGTTACATTGCATGTGCTTTAATGTTTATATATTGTGGTGCTTTTCACGGGAAAAGTGGTGTTTTTATGGTACATGTGTAGGATGCTAAAAGGGTGCTGGAATAGATGAGTAGTAGATCTCATGCCTGGAGCTCACGAGGCATAAAGATTTAGAGATGAATCTATTTTTGCCCACGTGGACTTTCTCTCTAATACGAAATATTAAATATAGTGGGAAATTAATGGCCTTCTTTAATAAAGTTACACGTATTTTAGAGTTCTTAAAACCCTAGTTTCATCACCTATATAAGGGAGAGTTGGACGTCAATTCAATAGTTGAGGCCAGCTCACGATAAAATTATTATTTTTCAGAAATATTCATGAACTTGGAAGTAAGTTTTCCTCTTGGTAGATAAAACAAGCAAGTCAATAAAGGAAAACAAAAAATATTAGCAAGTTAAGCAACTTGAAGGGAAGAAAACACGGTTGTTGACATTTCAAACATTGACTTTTTCCTTATTACATAATACCGATTTAAAGAGTAATTGCTCTGCTCAGCATCACGAATAATCAACTCATGTATATCTATACAAGATTGCAGAATATAACAAGGAAGTTTAAAAAATATACAAAGAAAAATATAACAAGGAAGTATATACACAATTTTAATGAAAGAAAAAGAAATGATACTCTTTGAATCTTCATTACGGCCATTGTTGTGAGTTGCAATACGGTCCTTGTATGTATAGCTAGTCTTCTATTAGAAGGTATTACAACTTTTGATTAATAAAACTTAAGAGGGTATCGTCTCTCTTTCTTTCATTTTTTTTATTAAGATCTATTGTTTCTTAATTGTAACATGGTACTAGAGACATTTTCTGGTGATATTCTTTCGTAGTAATCTTTGTTTTTGTTAATGAATTAATTATTTGTGATGCTGAGCATAGTGATTATTCTGACTATATGATGAATCTACCACTGTGGCTAATACGTATATAATTTAAAGTTTGTTTAAAAAGCAGAAAACAATGTCTTATATTATAGCTTATAGAGACAAACCTATATAACATCTTCATGATGTAGACAATCTTATAAAAAAATTTAAATAATAATTAAAGTATACATTTATATATTGAATAAACGAAAATTTTAGAAATAAAAAATTACATGCCTTCAGTCTTAAGAAATTTAGGAATTTGAACTTTAAGAATTGAGAATTTTATGTTTAAGAAAGAAAAAACGTCAAAAGTACAAACTAAAGTCGTAGAACCCAAATAATTTATATATTTTTTAAACTTTTATGTAAGGATGTAAATGAACTAAGCCAAAAAAGTTACATACCTAATTGCCAGACTTCTCTTTGTACTTAAATGGTGTTATCAATACTTATAAGAAAGGCGTCGATTCCATGCACCGAAATCTAAAATGCTGGCTTTGGAAACTTATTTTGGATAACTTGAAAACTTAATAAAATTTTATGCCTTGTCAAAGAAAACTTTGGTAACTCATCCAAAATTAGGGATGGCAACTGGACGGGCGGGTTTTTGACCATTCCAACCCCAACCCAAAATTTAAACAACTCAACCCGACCTCGATCCGACTCTAATTTATCATAGCTCGACCCAACACCATAAAAATATAACCCGATCCGACCCTAATATTTTAATAAAAAAACCTAGACTAAACCCAACCCGACCCAAAAAAAAAATATTAAATATAATATATAAAAATATAATAAATATATATAAATATATCGGGTTGAAAAATTTTCACCCTAAACCCGACTTTATTTTTTTCAATAACCCAACCCGAACCCAATTTTTTAAGAAAAAACCTCCCCTATCGGGTCGGGATCCAACGGGTTCGGGTTATTTTGTCATCCCTATCCAAAATCAAGTTTAACTTGAAAATAATTCTTAATCGATATTCAACCAAATTTCATAATCTTTATTATATCAAAACCAAGCATGGGACTAACAAGTAAAAATCAATTAGTCTTGTCAAGCATTTGAGAAAGATCCAGTGTATGCTAAGGTATACAACAATAGTCGAGTGTTAAAGAGCTCAAGTTGGTTCAACTCAATTTTGCAATAACAAGCTTGCATTGCCTGTTTCAATCCGAAAGTTCCCCCACAACATTTCTGACGACTACAATCAGTCCAATGTTGTCCGAGAAGCAATCCGGAGAAAGATAATTAATTGTTATAGCTAATTTTAGCTTTAAAAATTCACAATGCTAAACTCACATGACTTCCTTCAATATTAGATAGTACAAAATCAGTAGCTGACAATCAGAAGGATGAAATGATCTTCTGGATCCTTGCTTGTGCTCGTTCCTTCTCTTCGGCTCCATCTAGGTCACCGATATTGTCATGATATTCCTGTGTAAAATTAGATACCAAAGAAAGAGCAAAGCAAATATAAGATACTACACATTTCAAACTTCCAGCCATCAGCAGCTATGACGTTTTTCTCATGACCTGATAATCAAAAGAAAAGCAAATATAGAGACAGGCCTAAGTTTCATTTTATACGGAATATAAGAACAAAAAAAAATCAAACCATGATCAAGACAATTGGCTGAATCCGTAAAACCATTTCATAGAAGTTCATTGATATCTTCTTTTTATAAAGCAAATCGACTTCGATTCTTGAATAATCCACATCATTTCTGCTTCTTGAATAAACAGTTTTCTAGTTCTTTGCAACGATTCTCAAGCTTATTCTTTGGTGATACGATCAGACTTTGTCCAATGACACTAATATACCCAATTCCCAACCCAACTCCCACTTGTCATTAAGTTATCAACCTGAAATATGTTTTTTCCCTTTCAATTGGACAGATGAACATTAAGAAAAGTTACAGCTTGAGATTGCAAAGAATGTTGATGCCTCGTATTTTACCTGTCCGATAAACTCGTGCTTTGCAATCAACAAAGCAGAAACTAAACAAAAGACCAACTAATGGACCATCTGCAACTATAAAGAAATAACCAAGCCGGCAAGCACACAAAGCATGAAAAACCTGAACATGAGCTGAAGCTCAAATCGCCAATCAAGAGGTCACAATACATGCTGAAAAGATCATGCAGAAAGGAAAAGAGAGAGAAAAAAAAAAAGGAATCCCATGCTCCAAAGGAGTAACTTTGCAGCTAAAATTGAAAAAGAGTTGGCAAAATGAAATCATTTGTTTTTTATGCACAAACACACAAAAGATTGACAGACTTATTCACCATGTATAGATCATGATTGTTGGAATAATATACCAAGCAAAACCACCTTAAGCTTTGCTTAGTATGAAGGATGAGTGAAGATGGAAAATCCTTTAATCAAATGGTTAAAATTCATAACCACTTTCCTACTTTGTAGCTAACCATTAAATTAACAAATTTTCGATCCTCACTCCTTTCTATCCTTCATACCAAGAAGAGCCTTATAGAAAAGATCAACAGCCTCAATACACTAGATCATGAAGGAGGTAGATTATAAATATTTTAAATGCTTGTGTAGCTGTGTTGTGAGTTATCTTCAATTTCAACTTGAATATTGGTGACAAAAAGTCATTAGAAATGGCAACTTCCTTTCTATCTCTGCGCCTTTCTGCCTGATCTTTCTAATTATTTTCCATTTCTTGATCTTCCCTCTATTTTCTCCCTCTTTCTACCCATGTTTTCTGTTTTTGGTATAACCGGTATCCAACCCATTGGCTGGCTAATCCAGATCGTTCTACCCATGTTTTCTAATTTCTCTCTCATCATAACAAATCATTTTTCCCAGAGTTAACACACAATGAATCATGAATCACTGTTATACGGTCAAGTATTTCTTTGGCAAGATTTAAATTTTAACTCCATTTTTGTGATCAGAGTTTTATCACGCCAAGGTGGGTTCCTACATTGTACAGCCGCTGTGATCTCTTTAGGATGTATGAAGTAATGTCTAACCTTGTATGAAGCTGCTAGGGTCATGGTATGAGGGCATGGAAATCTAGGTGTACATGCATCCCCGGATCTTTGCACTACTAAATTTTTATATTCTACCACCAATTTGAAAGTTATAAAACCAGCCATAAGGCATTTCTATAAACCTGGGGGTAGGCATATTGTAAATCCTTAAAAAATCCACATTAATATAACCTAAAAGGATTAACCACAAACCCTATGTCATTGTTCACACTATTCACTGCCCAGACCAGCAACATGTTACCATTTATTTATTTATTTATTTCTGTTTGTTTTTCCCACCTTAAAACCAAAGCTTTTCAACCAAACATAATTATCTTCTCTAATCTAATTAACATTAAAAAGAATAGTTCTTACCTAGCATGGGACCAGATTTTTTTAACTTCAAACAACTACCACTTCTTACACTACATCACCTCACCTTATCACCAACAGTCAGTCTCAGCCATACAAGAATTCATTTGTTAGAAAACTAGAAGAAACACATAAGATTGAAATAGCGCAATGCCTTTTATCAACACTAGATATTTCCTTTATAAAGCAAGGCTTAGGCTTTGCTTGGTATGAAGGATGGAAAATATGTTAATCTAATGGTTAAGTTACAAAGAAAGAAAGTGGTTATGAATCTTAACCATTTGATTAACAAATTTTCCATCCTTCATACCAAGCAAAGCCTTAATGATTTTCTTTATCAACAAACTGGCATGTAACTAATGTCTTTCTACAAATTGTACAATTTGAATACAGTTTCGAAGGGGGAAATTACCTGAAGTATATCCTTAATATCTTTTTTAGTAAGCTTCTGCTGCTTAAGTAGTAATTCAATTCTTGCCTTCATTTGAGGGTGTCTGCATAGTATTCAATAAACTCAATTGAACAAAGTTTAAAAAGAACAAAGAGTCAAAGACTACAAACCAAGCAGCCAAATAGATAGACATGGCAAAGAAAAAGGTGCGAAAACTTACTCAGTGCACCAAAGATGACCCAGAATAACAGCAATCAACTGCAATCCAAAGCAATATAAGGTCAAAACCAATAATAAGTTAAAGCATTGGTTAATAGCTGCAGAAATTACATTGTTTAAAAAGATGTCTATTAAGAAAAATAATTAATTCAGAGGTGAAGACTACAGCTATATTTGTTGACTAATTGAGAAGTGAACTTTCATTCAAATGAAATATTATGAAACCTAGACATGAACTCATTAGCCATCCTGCCCATCCAGCTTTTCTTGCCGTATTTATGCAAATTCTCCAACCATGAACTCATTGTATTTGCTCACTCTTAGAATATAGAAGGACCTTTCTAAGAACGTATATTTTCATGTTTTAATCATGAATGACCTGACAATTATAGCCTAATCAGTGTTGTCAAGGGAATATATCACACGCTAGGTGCTAGAATAATTATACTGCTGAAGATGTAGGGCACAAAAACGTGCACTTGCACTAGTAAAGTGGGGTATGCATACAAAAACAATTTGTATGCACGTAGATGAATATATGTATAATACAAGCTTAAGATAATAACTCTAAAAAACTGGTCCAGTTTATCTTTAAAAAAAGCAAAAACTTCCCTCTTTTGTTGTCCAATATGCATGATTTCCTTGGGATCTCATGTTTGTTGTCGAATACTCGAACATTGAGAAGTATAGATTTTGAATGAATAAGGAAGAGAACCCTAAGCTTAATACTTAGGTCTTTTGCAGTAAGTCATACCTAATTTGATTGCATTGGACAGGAACAAGATAAATTATTGTGGAGAATCTCAAATAATGGTTCTATATCTCCATAGAAAGATTGTTGATACGGATAGACTCCTAAACCCTACAACCTTTATCATGGAAAGAGTAAAGACTTTGACTAAAATCTAATTGGAAACCATCAAGGGTCTAAGCCCTGGAACAAAAACTAAATTATATATAACCAAACACAATAAGTGAACCAAAAATATGTTAGGCCTAGTGATAATTTTACTTGACCCTTTTTCTATTTTATTTGAAGCAATCAAACCTTCTCATACTATCTTTCTGGTGCAATCTAACCCAAATAGGACGGAAAATGCTAATGTCAGCAACAGAATTGTTAACTCCTGTGCTGCATCCGGTTACTGATATGACAATACATACAGATATAATTTGTTACTGCGTCAACTATAGTAAAAAAATAAAATTAAAAAAAAAATCAATTTGATTTACTCAATTTTAATTAATTAAAACTCAAGTAAAACGAAATCCATCAGACTATTGCTCACTCCTCTTTGATCTCCTCCTCAGCATCCCAATAAACCGAATGCTCTTGTTTCTTTGTTTTCCCTCTATCTTTTCTTTTCTTCCAGCCAAGACTCCCCCTTTTCCTCTAACACTCGTCTTCTTTCTCCTCCATAGCTATGCTCCGCACTGTCAACCTATCCTCAAAATATCTCAAACCCTAAAAGGATTTCAGATAAATATTATCATAAATCTTAACCCTCTAAGCTATCCTAAAAGAAAGCCAAATAGCATATCTGTTGGTGAAAACAAAAACTAAAGAATCTTGGAGTTGGACAACTATGTAAAAAATGCATGTCAGGCCTGTTTAATTGCCAAATTCATGATAGATATAGATAGTCTCCACAGCATTAGATTAATCATACATACAAACCATTTAAGAAGTATCAACTAATTCCACCACAAGCATCCACAAAAAAGGGTCTGACAAGCTATAAAAGCCTCCCCTCATCAGGCACTCAGAAAGCAGAAAGAGAGAAAGAGACCTGAAGAGTGTAAAGTCCAGATTCAAGTTTTCTATTGTACTTTTCCTCTTCATCCATCTGCGAAATGCAAGCCATGTTGTAAACAAAAGTCATCTCAAAGTTGAATGCAGACTAAAAGGTTCATGGATTACCTCCAAATCATCAAGTTCTTCCAGTTGCTCCAGTCGTTGTGTCTCTGCTTTAACTCTGTCAGAATATCTGCATCATTTAAATCCATAATATATGAACATTAGTCATAGAAGAAAATCTGTATCCAACCCTTCATGGAAATGACCCCTACAACTATGGCCTATCTGGTCAATAGGAAGAGAAACCTTTTCTTGGTTACCAGAAATACCCCATCCCCTGCCCTAAAATGAGGAAGAATTTCCTTTGCATATTAATGCCAACAGTGGAAGAAACTCAAGATTAATCCTATATTTTTGTGAAGTTAAAAGAAACAAAACAAGTGAAATAAGCCAATACCTTATATATAGTTCCATAAGGCGGTCTATCTTCTCACATTCATTCTCAACAAATTTACTTAATAACCTTTCCCTTCTGGAACCTCTCAAAATTCCACCTGGAAATAAGACCACGAGAATGAGATGTGGCCGACTATCATTTGATATACAAGGTTCAGCAGTTGAGAAATGTGTTTCATTAAGTTGCTAAAAAGGTTTTTAATTAATTGGAAATCATCTGTAGAAGCGGAATGCTTATGCATTGTCAGTGGTCTCACAGGCACACCATCAATAACCAGGTTTAGACCAGATTCAGAGTCCAACAGGAATCCAAAATAAAGCCATTTAAAAAAGGTGGTAATAATGTTTTGCTTATATAAAGGCGCTTACTAAACAATGATGCAATTAGTGATACAATGCGCTCTTCCAACTCCTCTTGGTACCTTTCCTTCTTGTTCTTCTTACTTATAGGGATCTAAAAAATGCAGGAGCAAATGGTATATTATTAGGTACTGAATGTAATTAGACATGGATAAGTGCTCAAACAATAAAGACAAACACATAGAGATATACTTGCCTTACCCATGAAAGCAGCAAAGGCAGTCTTCAATCCCAAAACATCCACGAATCGCTCGCAAGCAGGTGGATGCTTGGTCATGGAAAAATCAAGTGCTCTGATGGCAGAGGCATAAGCAGATTTCTTTTGCTTCATGATAATGATCATCAACTCCACTCCTTCTGCCTTAACGAACCTCTCCTTGTTCTCCAATGGCATCAATAAACAACATAAGCAATCGAACAAATTCTCCAGCATTTCCTCTTCATCTGATGTCTTGGGATCCTTTGATTTATACATAGCCACCGCCTGCAGAACCACATCCACGCCGTTCATTTGTCCCATTCTCTTCTGATTGGCAGGGCTGTTTTGAAGCAATATGGCCAATATCTCCGAGGCATACTGCTTGTTACTATCGAATTCCCTCACTTTGATCTTCCCCAACAACCATCTCAACAACTTGGTCCTCTCGCAAACCAACTCAGCCACGGCAGGCTTCACCTCTATCATGTTCTCAATGCTGGCCAGGGTGTTGTAAATAGCACTCATCTCATCAGGGTCCTTGTCCGATAAGCGTTGCAGATTCTGGACCAACAGCTCCAACACATTGTTCTCAATAAGAGAATCCACCAGAATCCTGGCGGGCTCGTCGTTGTCCTCCAGAACATCCTCGTCCGTCAAGTCTTCTAACAAATGCACAACGTCGATGGCAATATCGGTGTTGTCGTGGGACAAGAGGTTGAGAATGGAAGGGATGGCGTTGAGATTGACCAGCTCAGGGTACAACTCAGGGGCTCCGGCCAGAATCTTTAGCTTCTCCAGCTCCTCGTGAAGCTCCACTTCCGAGTCAGCGAACCGCTCCGGTTGGTCAGGGTACTTGAGGCGGGCTTCGATGTTCTCCTTTAAGCGGCGCTCGAAGGAAAGGACTAGCTTTTTGAGGGTGCGGAGGTCGAGTAACTCGACAGCGTTTTGGGATTTCTCGACAGCTTCGAGGAGGGAAAGGTCGACCTCCGCCTCCATCGGATTGTCGCCGTCGTACCGCTTTCGTTTAAGAGCGTTGGGAACTTCCATGGTATAATTCCACTGCCTGCTCGTACCGCTTGCTTCTACTTGTATTGTAGGTGAGTTTCGGAAATCCGCCGAGTTTCAGTTCGCCGTTAAGCGTCTTTTCGTTTCCTCTAGGGGGCGGCCTTACTTCTTCTCCGTCGGCTGCCAATTATTATTGCTCTCTTCTCTCTTTTTCTCTCCAAAAACGAAAACAAAACATTTTTTTTAGGTAAAGTTAGTAAATGTTCACTAAATATGAGTTTAAATTTTATAAGTATAAAATAAATTTTACAATAATCTGTTTATTTTTATTATAAATTAAAATTAAACTTAAACTCTAAAATATAAAACCTTAAACTCTAAATCCTAAAATATTAACCTTAAATTTTAAACCCTACAACCCAAACCTCTAAACCCTAAACTAAATTCATAATCCCTAAAATTAAAAAATAAGTGTAAACTTTAGTTTACATGTATTTAAATTTTTCTCCTAAATTATTGTAAAAAAGTTTATTTTAGTTATTTAACTTTTAAAAGTTATAAATAATTATTAAAGTTTAATTTTTATTAAAAAAATCATTAAGGATGCTTAATAGTATGGGTGTTCAAAATTATCCGACCCGACCCTACTCGATTACCAGATGACCCAATACAAAATAGACAGGTATTTTTATTTTTCTTATCGGGTCGGGTACCCGACCCAATATTTTTTTCGGATACATGGGTCAGGCTTGGCCCGAAATTTTTCCCTTACCGGGTACCCGACCCTATAATTTTAATATATATATATATATTTTTTAAACTATATGTTTATTATAGGTGTTTTAATATTTTTACTCCAAAGCTAAATTCAAATCTATAAATTCTTTCTATGTTTGTATTATATACTTTTAAGTTTTAATTTTTTTAAAAATATTTGTATTAATTTGTAAATATGATATTTGAAGGGAAAAAATCACGATCGAGATTAATTTTTTTAATATACTCTTTTAGTGATAAACTTTAATATATATATAAATATTTTACCCTTCAAAAATAAAACTAACTTCAAATCACTATTTTTTTGGATTATAGATTATAAACTTTTAAATTTTATATGTTCAATATGTGATTTTTTTAATTTTAAAATTAAAAAAATTTATGAACCGAGTACCCGAGTAGCAAATACCCGGATGTAGCGGGCCGGGACATGGGTCGACAAATAAGGTACCAGAATGAACCGTGTATTCGATTTTTCGGATACCCGACAATGAACAACCCTAATTAATAGTGACATGCCAATTAATAAATTTATATAATAACACATTTAATTATTTATATTTATATATTTAATAAACTTAGGGATCGTTCAACATAAATTTTTAAACATAAAATTTTTACTCAATCGATTGTCGGAGAAATTAAAAAAATCAATTGTAGTGGAACTCTCGTCTGGGCATAAAATTAAGTGAAAAATGAAGGCAATGCTCGTTCAATGTACATCTTACACCTTGTTTAGTATTATTTTTTTGTTTAGTGCTCCAATATTAATTAGAAAAGCATTGTTGAACGCAACCTTAATCTTATTTTAAAAAAAAATTAAAAACTTAAGCGATACGTCTCGTTCGAATTAAACCTACCGTTTACCCTTCTATCCCTTACTAAGAGGCATATGACGTTTCAATTGGTTGTCTCCTGAATTTGAACTCCCTTGTGTTTAAGTGAAAAGCGGAGAAATTTTCTCTTTTTTGTTTTTTATTCAAATCTTAAAGAATATATTATGGTGGTTGTCCGATTATGTTTCCACATAATTATGTTAGAATTTCTTCTTGTTCATTTGTTTCCATGACTTTGCTTTCTGAATCAAAAAGTAACTTCTGAAGAAATGAAATAATTATGTTAGAACTGATTCTGCATTTTAGTTGGGTTTATTAGTCTAACAATAATTTAGATGCAACAATTAAACACAAAATAAAGTAATAAAATCAATACCACGTGTTTGTTGCATAGAAGATGCTCTTATTTATAATTATTAAATTATTTCTAATTTAAAAGACCAAATTGATATAATATGTACATAATCATGGTAAATTTATTGATTTTTTTTCAAATAGATTAAATTGATTGAATGTGTAAATATGGAAGACTAAACGTGTTATTATACAAATTTTCTTAACTGACACGTCTCTTCTTTAACGGTAGTTAACGGTTTAGTGGTAAATTTTTAACAAAAATAAAAATTTAATGACTATTTTGTAACTTTTGAAAGTTGAGTGACCAAAATAATTTTTTTAACATAGTTTAGTGACCATTTGTGAACTTTACTTTTATTTTATCGGTAAAACAAAGGGTAAACTACATATTTTGTCACCTAATTATGTTGAGTTGATCAATTGATAAACAATGACCAAGAGGGCGTGAATTGGCAATTTAAAAAATGGTGGGAAATTGCAAGAATAAAAATTACAAGAGAAATTTAGAGTGGTTCAACTTTTTAAACAATGTCTACATTCTCTACCTTAGCTACCACACTAAGGATTTCACAAATTCACTCAATTTGTCTTTCCTTTTAGGACAAGGAGATACCTTACAACACTTACCAAAATTTATACTCAAAATCTTGCGAGACCATCTCCCAAAGATACAAATAAATAAGCAAACTCAAGAAATCTCATCAGGTAGATGTTTGCAATATCTAAGCACTTTCTCAAACCCCACACACTTGAAATGAATAAATACAATAAGTACACACAAGTGTTTACAAGAGAAGATAAACAATTAAGCACTGGTAGACTTTGAAAATTTATTGGAAGCTTTTGGATTGTTGTCTCGTTATTGAAGAAGCTTTTGGAGACTTATTTTTATACCCTTACTAATTTATCATTTGGGTTGTTGGGGGAATTGAATATAGCCGTTGAGCTGCAATTTTCTTGTATTAAATGTTGCCTGACAACTGTAGGTATCATTACACGAGAGCTCGTATCGGTGCCTGCCTAAAGAGGAAATAGCCGTTAGACACACATGACATACTGGTACGCGGGCTTGCGTATCAATACGGAGTAAGGGGTACAAGTACGCTAAGGGTCGTATTGGTACAAAAATTGCTCACTGAAATTTGATGGAGCTTTAAGGTATCGGTACGCTCAAAGTCGTACTGGTACTCAAGGTAAAAAAATACTTTGAATCTTAAGAATCTCGTAACGGCACGACGTTCATGTAGCGATACTCATTTAGTTTTAAAATCTTTTAAGCTCTAGTGGGTATTGATATGGGGTTCACTGTACCAATACTGACAAGCACAAATTTAAAAGTTTGTACCGGTACGCTAAGAGTCGTACCAATACTCATTTATCAAATTGGTTTCGAGTAACAAAAATTCGTACTGGTACGCTAAGTACCGTACCGATACTGACCAATATGGTCTATTTGAGTACCAAAACATATAGAAAAATGTTTGTGTTTGAAAGGTTTGACTTAGAAGAATTTTTATCTTTAAAGAAACTCAATTTAGTTCGAATGCTTGTCAATTGATTTGTGAGTAATTTCAATTACCCTTAAAGATTTTTTTATTTATAAAATAGTCCTGATGGTACTTTAAAAGACATGTATTTTCACCTTATTTATTGATTAATTTGTCCTTATCATGCTATTTTTTGCATGTATTTTAGCATTTTTATTTTTGTATTTGCATTTTCTTAACTCAGTGGCTCTTTCTTGAATTATCCTTGAATTTATCATATTTTGTTGCTAATGTCGTTGCATGAGTTCTTCTAGAATTGCATAAAAAAATGTACCGTATTAAGATATCACTGCAATACTTATGTCGCTGCAAGTCCTTATTATATCAAAACATAAGTTTAACAATCTTCCCTTTTTATATAAAAAATTAAATAACTTTTTAAGTCTCTCCCCCTTTCTTTTTGACTAAAAAGCTATAAGATTTTGAAAAAAAAATTAGCTCACACTTCTCATTTTTTTGTTAGATTAAAATTAATAAGGTAAATTAAAGCAAAACATAAAAACTTATTATCCAAAATAGCTCCAAACTTCAAATGTAATATCCATAATAGCATAAATCAAAAGCATTAAAATCCAAAAATATCCAAAGTATGAAAACATAAAACCAACATAAGCGAAGTCATAGAAAATAGAAAATCAACATAGGTGCATAAATCCAAATAAGTCTAAAAAGCCAACAAGTCTATATGATATGCATGAAATACTAAACGACTGAAGTAGCATCATCCTTCATGCCATCGTCATCATCATCGCCATGAACTTGTGCTCTCCACTCATGATGAAAAGCTGCAAGAGGTGTCTAGACGAAAGAAACTCAAGTCATCACAGCAGTGAATTACTCTTGAAAGCTCGTCTTCATGGAAGTCATCCTCGTATCTAGAACGGCGAACTTCCCATTAAGATGTGTCATCAAGGAATCAAGGGAAGGTAGAGCAACCGGAGGCGTGAGAGGTGCCTCAATCAGGGCTGTCAGAGCTACATATTCATCTTTATCTTGAGCATTAGGATCTCGAACCCATTCACCATTAATGAAAGTGGAATTTGGCCTTACGAAGGAATCTAGCATCTATAAGCTCAGTAAGAGGACAAGCAAGATCTTGAGAGCAATCTATATCTAGCTTATGAAAGATATGGCTCAATATGGTTCCTTGGGTAAATGATTTGATGATGTTTGTATGATGGTTTTGGATAATGTGAACTATCTCGGTAAAGATGATTTGGGAAAGGTTGAGACATTTTTCCTCACAGAAGTAATAAAACCAAAAATCATTTATAGTTCGAATGAAATACCATTTACCACCAGGTGATCAAAACCACCAAGTGATAAGGAGGTGACGAAAATGCTCATGGGATTCAAGGATTTTGACAGAGGTACACGGGTTGTGAGAATAAGGAAATTTGGTTTCATCATCTACACCCACATCTTCTAAACCTAGGTGATTTGCTAAAATACGAGAATCAAGATGAAACATTTTACCCATGATATAGGACTCAAGAGCAACAATTTCAGTTCCATCTTCACTTAAGATACACCTAGCATTGGAATAAAAGATACGGACAAGGGTTTTGTAAACAATACTGAGAATTTGAAAATTAAAATAGAGAAATTTCCAACGCGTCATCAAATCAAGATATCTAAAACGAAAAGCCTCAGAAGTCATGAAAGTATAGTCCACAACTCGCTCACGTTGGACATAAATTTTTTGAAACATTTGAAAGTTTGCGAGTGGTTTTGAACACCTTGTTCATTAAAACTTGGGCATAAATAGCATTGAAATTAGATTTGGCATTGCCACCGGAAGAACTAGCAGGACCGATTCTAGGACGCTTAGGTTTTGATGCCATTAAAAAAAGGGATTTTGGGATAAAAACAATGTACGCAATATATCAATAATTCAATCCAATATATCAACCAATGTTCAAGGTATATTTTTGTAAGTATATATGTAAAAGTATAAATTATAGTTTAAAAAATATATGTATAAATGAAAACTATATAAGTATAAGTTAGAAAATAAGTATGTGAAAATACGTAGAATATATATATATATATATATTCGAATGAAAAAATTTTAATTTTGAAAGAGATTTTTTAGAATATTCAAACTATATAATTAAACAATCCTAATATACTAAATTTAAACCTAAAAAATATACAAATATATATAAATTTGAAATAAGTATAGAAAATAGGATTTTACCTTGAATAATGGATGAATTGATGAATATGAAGATGATTTGCACTAGCTTGATGATTAGAGGATGGGTTTAATGTTGTGATAAAACCCCCAACAAATTTGAGTGAAAAAGGTGAAAGATTGAAAAAATTTGAGAGAAAAAAATTGGGATTTTTCTACTAGGGTTTGAGTTTTGTGAAAAAACTGAACCAAAACTACCCTATTTATAGTATTTATGACGCGCGTACCGATCATCTAAGCCGCATACCGATACTGGTTCTCTAGTACTAAAATGCTCTAAAGAACATGTACCAGTACAAGATACCCCATACCGGTACCCTCTACACCAAATGGTCAAATTTGGCAGTAAAAGGCCAAAAACTCGATTTAAATACCCCTAAATGCATGTTAATGATGTATGCACATACATGTATAATAAATCAAAGATACATACTCCCCCTAACTATTTGAATATATGCATTAAGGAGAAAGTCACAAGAGTATAGAAATCAAACAAATTCAAGCAAGTTTTTAAGAACAAACAAATGCTCTAATGTTTGAGAAGGCTTGTAAGGCCTAGCTCTCTCCTAAGAGTCCAAAAGCGTTATTTATCTAAAGGCTTTGTAAAGATATCTGCTACTTGATGCAAGGTATCTAAATATTATAGAAATACATCTTCTTTTAAGACATGATCTCTAATGAAATGATACCTTATTTCTATGTGTTTGGTTCTAGAATGTTAGATGTGATTTTTAGTGAGACAAATAGCACTCGTATTGTCATATTTAATAGGAATGATACCTACATCAATTCTATAATCTAAGAGTTGTTATTTCATCCATAGGACTTGAGCACAACAACTACCGGTTGAAATATATTTCGCCTAGGTGGTAGATAAAGCAACACTATTTTATATCTTAGAGAACCATGATATAAGCATGTTTCCTAAAAATTGACAAGTACTAGATGTACTCTTTCCACTTATCTTACAACCTCTATAATCTGCATCCAAAAAAGCATGCAAACCAAATGATGAGTCTCTAGGATAACAAAGACCTAAACTATGAGTATCTCTAATGTATCTAAAGATTCTCTTAATAGCGTGTAAATGTGATTCTTTAGGATTAGCTTGAAATCTATCACACAAGCAAACACTAAATATAATATCTGATCTACTTGCAGTAAGATAAAACGAATAACCTATCATAGATCTATAAAACTTAAGATCGACACATTTACCTCATTCACCTTTGCAACATTCTTTTATCCTCCAAAATATCATCCGCATATAGTGGAATGGAAATAATAGAAGATGTCTTATTGTTCTTCCTCAGGTACACATCTTCGGATCATTTGATCAGTGTATTACTTAAAAAGATAAGGCTCATCCCAATAATAGTAGCATGTATTGTGTCAGAATTTCTTACTTCTCTTGCTACTAAGATCACAAGAAAAAATACCACTAATAAGAAAATTAACAATGCCAGCATACCAAGGTAATGTCGTGGTGGTTATTAACTTCTCATCAAGAAATTATTCTTTAATATCATATGCAATATCAGTATAGCATGTATTTATACGCATGGAAATATGGATGTCTACTTAATTTTCAGTACCTTTTATATCCACTACCTCAATGTCAAATTCTTGCAACATTAAAATCCACCTAATAAGTCTAGGTGTAGCATCTTTTTTAGTCACTAAGTATTTAATGGCTGAATGATCAATATGCATAATAATTTTAGTTCCTATAAGGTATACTCTAAATTCATTAAATACAAAAACCACAGAAAGTAATTCTTTTTCAGTGGTAGTGTAGTTAAGTTGTGCCCCATTTAGGGTACAATTAGCATAATATATAACATGAAAGATCTTACTCTGATGCTTACCAAAAATGGAACCAACATCATAAGCGCTAGCATAACACATAAGCTCAAAAGGTTGTGACCAATCAGGGGCACTGCAACTGGTGCAGAAATAAGTTTCTTCCTCAAGATTTTAAACGCTACACGACATTGTTCATCAAACTCGAATGCTCTATTCTGTTCCAGCAACGAGCATAAATGCTTCAATATCTTGGAGAAATACTTAATGAATCTCTTGTAAAAACTGGTATAGCCAAGGAAACTTCAAATGGCTTTGACATTAGCTGTAGGAAGAAGCTTCTCTATGACTTCTATCTTGGCTTTGTCCACTTCGATGCCTTTTTTAGTAATACAATAGCCTAAGACAATACCCTCGGTGACCATAAAGTGGCACTTCTCCTAATTAAACACAAGGTCAATCTCTTTACATCATTTCAATACCTTGACAAAGTTGCTTAGGTAGTGATCAAATAAGTATCCAAAGACATAAAAATTATCCATGAATATCTCCAGAAAATAATCCATAATGTCTGAAAAGATGGCCATCATGCAATACTAAAAAGTTGTTGGGGCATTGCATAGACCAAAGAGCATTTGGCGAAAGGCGTAAATGTCATATAGACATGTGAATGTTATTTTCTCTTGGTTTTCTGGTGATATAGCAATCTGGTTGTATCTGGATAACCATCTAAGAAGAAATAGTAGGGTTTTCCTGCAAGCTTGTCGAGCATCTGGTCAATGAATGGCAAGAGAATGGGTCATTTTTGTAGCTTTGTTTAACATCTGGTAGTCAATACAGATACATTATCCAGTAACAATTCCATTTAGAAAGAGTTCCTCGATATCATTATTTATCATAGTCATGCCTTTTTTCTTTGGCACACACTAGAAAGTGCTCACTCACGAATATCTGAGATATGGTAGATGATTTCAGCATCGAGCCATTTGATGATCTCTTTTACTACCACAGTATTCATGATCAGATTGAGTCTCTGCTATGGTTCAATTGAGTTGCTGTGATCATATGCAAGCAAAATCTTATGCATACACAAAGTAGGGCTTATACACTTCAATCAGTAATAGTCTAACCAATAGCTTTCTTATGTTGAAAAAACACGTGCAACAGTTTATTTTCTTGGTCGAGTGTTAAGCTAGCAAATATAATTATAGACGGTGTACTATTCTCCCCTAGGTATGCATATATTTAACTACATGAGAAGAATTTTTAGGTCAAGTACCGACGGATGCTCCAGCCATGGCTTGGGAGATTTAAACTCAGCAAAATCCAAAGGTTCAAAAGACGTACTTGTCATGGTGAGCACATCATTGGATTGTTCAATTTCTCTCTTACCTTCTTCTTCTTCAGCTTTATGCATTGCCTCATCGAATTTCAATTTCTCTACAGCATTGAGTGCATTGCTACAACATATTTCATGAAGGTTCTCTCTGACTAGGGTTTCCTCAATTTGCACAAGCTGACATTCTTCATAGTTATCCGCATACTTGAGAGTGCTAAAGACATTGCGTGTGATCTTTTTGGCCGTTTATCTTCATAATGAGTTCTCCCTTCTCACAATCAATCATAATAAGCATGGTAGCAAAAAATGGTCTCTCGAGAATGATATCTGATAGCTGTTTGATTATTTGAACAAGCAAAATGACATATAAGTATATGATTATATTCAATATTTGTTTGAATAATTTATTACTTATTAATACTTTGTATCTATTAATATTAATTGGATTATGAAAATTATTTTTTTAATATCATTACTAAGCATAAATGAAGGATGTATATATTTTTTATTTGTGAAATTCTCTTTTTAGTATAATTTTAATAATTATTAAATTTAAATGTCTATATCAATCTTTATATTAATTTCTTATTTTGAATAAAATCATACTTACTTGTCGATAAAAAATTAATTTCTTATTTATGAAATTATTTTTAATTTTATTATTTATTCAAATTTAATTATTTAGAAAAAAATTATAATTATCAAGGACAAAAGAGTATGTACAAATATTTTATTCAAACTTCTACTCAAAAAGCTCCTAAAATGAGCTTTTTCAAAATGAGAGGTTTGACCCCAATCCGTTATTACAATCCGTTGTTTACCAAACATCTAAATTAGCGGATTTAACTGGTCAAACCTCTAAAAATACTTCAAATCTCTAATTTTAGCTCAAAAAGTTATTTACCAAACATGACAAATGTTTAATTTATTTTACAAAAAATACATACTAATTATTTTTTTTCCATTTTTTGAAAGTTTCCATTCATTTTTAAAAGAAAAATTAAGGCAATGTTGTAATGTTACGTTAATTGACGAGTTAGCGTCCGATGAGCAACAATAAAAAAAAATCTTCACAATAAAACCCTCAATTTCAATAAGAGCAAAATGGAAACACACCTTTAACACACAAAAGATGAATGAATTAAGATCATGTTCAAGATGATGAGCAGCAAGCCCTTTTCGATTGGCCTCCTCTGCTCCAATATCAATTGCAGGTGCCGGTTCATCTGAAGTAAGAGATTTCTTACTAATTATGCGGTATATTTCGGACAGAATGGTCTGGAAAGCCTTCTCGACATTTGTTGCTTCTAGTGCAGATGTCTCGATGAATGAAAGTCCCTCTTTCTCTGCAAAGCTTTGACCGTCCTCCGTCGCAACTGCTCGGAGATGCTTTAAATCAGTTTTGTTCCCGATCAACATAATCACAATATTAGAATCTGCATGGTCCCTGAGTTCCTTCAGCCATCGGCTTACATTTTCAAATGTTGTCGGCTTGGTAACATCGTAGACCAGAAGAGCTCCGAGGGCACCCCTATAGTAAGCACTGGTTATTGCTCTGTACCGTTCCTGACCAGCAGTGTCCCATATTTGTGCTTTCACAGTCCTCCCCTCGACCTGACAGAAGCTAAACATATTAGAAACATTTACCTTATCACACACGGACCCATGAGACCATGATTTAAGAAACAAAACATCACACACATTTTTCTAGCGTTTCCGAACGAGATAAAGAAAAGGACTAAAATCTAAACTTATTTATTTAGATCAGACCAACTCTTCAAGTTAAAAGAAAAAAAAAAAAATCTAAGTACATCTCAAGTTAAAAATGTTCAGATAAGGAATAGAATTTATCAAACTTAAAAGAAGCATCATTTCTGACCTTGTTTTAATAATAAAGCAACTTTAGAACAAACAACATCCCTGATTCCTGAATCATTTTTGTCCGTTCACAAAATTTCTTATTGATCTCGGCAGAGGAAGAGATTATCCAGGTAACCTTGTTTGACCTAGTGTCACCCGAGGCAATGAAGCAAAATTTTTCTTTTACCAGTAATTTTCATAAAAAATTACAACTAACTAAATTTAGAGAACATGTAGCTCAAACATTCAACATGTTCTAGTAATTAAAAGAACACCCTTCAATATTAAACGTCAGTTGCACTGTTTTTCACATCAAATGTGGATTAGCATTGCAGAGGAGATTTCACTTTGTTAGGCATTTCTATTGCAAAAAAAAAACCATAATCATCTCCTCAATTCGAAGTGATAACTGATGAATAAACTACCCAATCACCACCCATTTTTCAAATTAAAAATTATGGACCTATTTAGTGATGAACTTAACTAAATTATACAGAATGTATGAATTACATTCTCGCAATTTATATAGCATATGAATCCAAATCCGAACTTTTAAATTTATGTTTTCAAACATAGCTCAAAGGAATTGATACATTAAAAAGACAAATCAACGTACAAAACATGAGTCAAACAATGGCAAGACTTGCAATCAATGAGAAATATTTACATTTTCATTTTTAAAAGGTTTTTTCTATTTATAAAAAATATATTTATTAATTATAAATCATAGGCGCCCATCACAATCTTTCCAATAATACAAAGAGAACCCACTAAAGATGACCAAACCAGAACAACGAGATTTAATCAACTCCATTTCTTAAACCTTTGGATTTTTTTTATATAATGTAAATTGTAAGGATGAAATGCATACATATTTGGAAAGTATAGAAAGCATGAATTTGAATTCACGAAATTTATTCACTCTACTACACAGACATCCAGCAAATTCATAGATTCATGAAATAATCATGAATCTTACGTTGATTCATGCTTATCACTCAGATTTCACTATTTTGGAATCTAAATTCAAAATTTGAAATCCAAATAAAAAAATCAAGAGAGAAATTCAAATAAAAAAGAGAGATTAAACAAGGAACAAGTCAGATCTATAGCATGATTAAGACTGGAAATAATTTATTTAAAAATAATCAAATTTACACTTCGTTAGAAAAATACAACTAAATTAAATATAAAAACAAAATGAAAAAGATAAAGTAAAAAGCAGAGGGAGAAATCCATTCTTTACTTGGAGAGTGCGGGTGGCGAATTCGACTCCGATTGTAGATTTAGATTCCAAGCAAAACTCGTTCCGAGTAAATCGGGAAAGCAAGTTAGATTTTCCTACGCCAGAATCGCCGATTAATACAACCTCCTCAACGACAGCTAGTTTGGCAGTGACCTTTGCGGGCAGGGTGTCAAGCTCGTGCAACACTGAACTTGCAGATATGTATAACACAAGTTTAATTTTGGTATTTATGTGTGTGTATACTGTAAATGGGGTTGGAATAGTGACCTTTGGAGAAATTGAGAGTGAAAGTGAGTTAATCAGCTCCAAGATAGTTAATATGGAAGATGAGTTTTTCAGGCAAACCTTGCTTCTCCAGATAACCCAATCAATACCAGCATAAACAAGACCATATTTATGGCCGTTGACATTAATACTCTTCACAAGGGGAAGCCTAAAATCCCACTCCAGTTCTGGGTATAAAAATGGTGCAATAAATCCACCACTAGCCGCATCCACGTGAATCGGGATATCCCATCTGCAGAAAAACAGACCAAAGTGAGAACATATAAAGCACACTTCAAAATTTCATATCATTAATGAAGTTCCATCTTGTTTGTTGGCAAAAAAAAAAGAAATGTTTATCCGATTTTTTTGTTCTTTTCGGTTAAGAGATCGTTTAGGAGCTTGACATCTTCAAATTCACCATTGAGGGTGGAACCCAAGATTGCAGCTACACATATGGTGTTTTTATCGACCATTTCCACTTGTTTGACAGGGTCAATGATATAGTAGCCTTGTCTAAGCTTCACTTCTTTCAACTCCACTTCAAAGTACCTTGCAAATTTCTCCCAGCAAACCAGAACATTGGCACCGGTGACGATGTTGGGTTTATCATAAGGTTTCCCTTCAGCTTTACGCTTGTTTTGCCATTTTTCTTGAAAGTAAGGCCAGCCAGCATGATTGCCTCGGATGAACCGTCGGTTCCGACTCCAACGAAGGCCTCACCGTCCCGACGCGTTGAACAAGTGTGCACAAGGATTCTGCATCGAAAAGAACCGGTCATTCAGTATTCAAATCAAGTTTCATTCATAGATTAAGTTTCATTCATAAATCTGTAGAAGAAGAAATTAAGGAAATCAAGAGATGAAAAATGCCTTGTTTTTATCAGTTCTTATATCCATGGAGGAAATAGAGGGAAGAGGAAGAAAAAGATAGAAAATGAACGTGCTATTTTTTTAACGGCAACTAACGGTAATGACGATAGTGAAAGTGATTGAATGACCGTAATAAAAATTTTAAAAGTTCAGTAATCGTAATGAAAGTGCTTTAAAAGTTTATTGACTACCAATGTAGTTTATCCATAAAATAATTTTAAAATAAAATTTATTTTATTCACTTAAATTTAATGAATAAATAACCTTGTGAGATCATAAGTGTCTCTCCTACCTTAATTTAAGTGATCAAAATTTTGATTTTTGTCGTGGACATAAAATAACTTTAAAATTTGTGATTAGAGTACCCTAAATATGAGCCAACAAAACGCAAAGAATTATTAATTAGATTCGTTCATGTGGATACCGGAGAAACAAAAGATAATAATGAATAAATTACACTAGAATTTGTGATACCCAAACAAGGATAAACATATTGTCAAAATATGCTCCAAGTCCTTATATTGTTTGTATATATAGAATTTAGTCTTTCGATTTGATTTCAAAAAATAACAATATAGTTTAATAACATATGAGACCCTCAAACTTTTGAAATCAACCAATATGACTCTTTGAACTCTTTTTGTACTTAATGTAATCTTTTACCAACAAAAATCTTCATTAATTAATTACGGTGTTAACATGACAATCTATAGTACTAATGTAATAGTCTATAATTTCGACATGATAGTCTATGGTGCCAACGTGACGATCTATGGTGGATGATAACGTGGCATGAAAATTTAATTGATTTTGGTCAAGTTCCGAAGCATAATTGATTTTTATAAAAAGTTTGAGGGCTTATTAATCTTTAAGCAAACAAATTAAGAATATAAGAAATTACTCAAATATTAAATATTACTAAAAATAAAAATACTATTAAAATATAAAATTAAATAATATATAATTAAAAAATATTAAAATTTATAAAATAATAAATTATTAAAATAAAAAATTTAACTTATTTATAAAATATTAAAAAATTTCAACACTTTTATAGGAAAAAATCTATCTCTCCCTCGTTAGCTTGAGTATACTATTGATAAATGCACGAGAAGTTGAAGTTGTTCGATTAAAACAACAAGTTCCAAAATGAAGCTTGCATAGGAGGTCTAAAACAATACATTTTAGACAAGAAATATAAACTGTTTTGCAAAGCTAGAGCATTAGTCAACTTCCGACGACTTTTCGAATGGAATTCGGGTATTTTTTGGTCAAGTTGTCTAACAGACTGACCGTCATTTAGTTACCTTTCCAATGCATCTTGATATGCATCAATCAGACATTAGGAATTCAAGATAAGTTTGTTTTATCGAAGACTATGCAAGCAGAAAACTGGATTCGAGATTAACTACGGGATTTTGTAAATTCAACCCAAAAGCTAATATATAAAGCTTTTGGATGAATTAGACTTAACCCAACTTGATAATTAACATTTAAATTATGTTTTTAGGATTTTATATTCTTTAGGAACAAATCACCCTTCTCCCAAGTCGTTAGATCAAGTCTAATCCAAAGGACCAAATTTCTTTGTTTATTTTATTCATTATGAGCTTTAGGTTAAAGCCATCATTCACCTATAAAAGGATGATGCCTCATTCATTGTTTTTAATATTTCATTGATTAAAATAAAATTCTCTTTTGAGTTTATACTTGCAAGAAGTTATCTTGTGTTTTAGAAGCAAATCGATCTTCAAGTTCTTTGGGATTTGTTGTTGAGGATCTTTACACTCCTGGTTGCTTAGTCAATTGCGATTAGGAGGGTCAGTTAGAGCCATATCACGGAGGTTGCCTATTCAATGTGGGCAGGAGGGTTGCACATGACATCTATCAATTTCACACGCCAAAGCCATTTTCTTCAAGCTTCTTCCATTGCACCATCTCAATCAATTCAAATCTGAAATTTCATATTTGTTTTTCTATCTTTCTCTTTTATCCTTTTCAAATCTTTTAAGTTTTATTCTTATTGTTGAGATAGGATCCTCTACACTATGTGAAAGTTTTACACATTTTTTGGACCGTTGGATGAAGGTAAATGAATAAATGAGATTAACAGTAGAAATTAGAAAATGTGAAGATTTTCACTTGAAAAAAGAAGAAAATAATATTAGTCATTTATTACCATCATTCAACGATCCCAAAAAGGTGTAAAAGTAATTAAATTTTACGCAATGTAACGGTTCCTAACCCCTTTATTGTTTATCATCGTATTTATCTTATTCTTCTATTTTCTTTAACTTCGTTCTTCAATTTTCAGAAAATTCAAGAAACACTCAACCTATTGTTCTTAAATCACAAGAACAATCTTCAACCGTTCTTGACCGAGTTTAGCGCATAGGATTGCTTCCAAGCAACTTGACTCGGTATTCCACGTTCACGACAAGCACTCCTATCAACTATTATTCATTGGACATATTTTCAATCGAAAAATATTTATATCTATATATTTATTTTTAAATAATTTTTTATTTTATATGTTTTAATTTTAAATAATTTTGTATTGAGAGAAAAATATTAAAATACAATAATAATTATTATAGTTATATTTTAATATTAAATAATTATTATACAATAATAATTTTATATATACATACATATTTTTCTCCACTCAATAAATTATTTATAATAAAAAAATAAAATATTCAAAAAATCACTAAAAATAAAAAGACTGTTAAAATTTTAAAAGAAAAGAAAAGCTCTCAAACACCATTAAAAATATAAAATATTATTATATTTTAATAATTGTTAATATTTTCTATCAATCAATAAATTATTTCAAAAATTTAAAATGTAAAAAATTATTTAAAATAAAAATATTATATTTTCGACTAAAAATATTTTCAAAGAATAACAATAGATTGGGCTGACGAGAGAAAGTCCAAAACTATATCGATGAAACCATTCAAAATTTTTAATACTTTATAAATATTTTTATTTTTTAATAATATATATTTTATCATTTTATAACTTTTGATATTTTAAATTATTCTTTAATTTTTTTAAAATTATATTTTAAATTTTAAATAATTTCTTAATTTCTTAATTTTTGTTTAAAGATTAAATAAACCGTCAAATTTTCTAAAATATAATTAAGCCATCAAACTCGGTCAAAAAATCAATTAAACATTTCTACCATGTCATCATCCATTGTGGATCGTCACATCTACACTTTAATGGTCAATGATAGTTTTTATACCTTTTGTCTACTTGACCCTTAGGGTGCGTTTGGTTCACGGAATGTGATATTACCTTTGAGAATAGGATTCTCGGAATGTAACATTACTTATCACTGAGAATGTTGTATTACCTTGTTTGGCTTATTTGACATGAATGTAGATTACTATGTTTGGTTGTGAGAATATAAGATTATTAGAATGCACCTTTTACCAAATTATCTATGTGATATATATTTTTAACAAGTTAAATTTTCAATATTAAATTAAAAATATGAGCATGAAAATTCATAGAAAATATTTTAGTTTATTATTATTTTTTAATATTTTTCTTTTTTAAGGTTCTTACGGAAATAATTTAATATTTTTAAATATTTTTTATCATTTTCTTTGAATTATCGTTGGAGAAAGTTCATTTTAACTAGCCCTTTCAAAATTTTCGAAGAAATTTGCTTCCGAAGCATCAATTGCATATCAAATAATAAGATTTAAACTTGGTTTTAGATTCACAACCCTTTTTTCCATGAATGGCGAACCGAAAGCAAATGACAAGTAAATAAAAAAAATAAAACTAGTTGGAGAAAGATTGAAGAAATGAAAAAAGTGAGATATTTGAAGACAATACTTTTTATTTTTCTCTGATTTGAAAAATAGTGGTGATTACGAAACAAAACAAAATAAGGATTGTGATGAAAAAGCTCTTTTATTTCAAGGGCATTTTTGTCCCAATGACCAGGAATTGTTTTATGCCTAATAAACACATGAGAATCACATTCTCACCGTTCAACAAAAAAAAATATTACTGTTGGGAATATAATATTATCATTTGAAGGAAATTCTTTCAAATCAAACATGAATATGTGATTTCGAAAAAAATTATTTCCTTTGATAATGATCTTTTCTGCCATCCAGAAGCTCACTTATTCATTTTTAGGCTTAATTAGACTATAGACATTTAAAAAAAAGTCGAATTTGCCCATCAACATTTAAAATAAAGTCGAATATCTTTTTTCTTCAGCAAAAATACTAACTAAAATGTTCGATTTTCAATGATGTTAGCATGACACCCTGCATTGTTGTCCACGCATACTTCATGCTATATTTTAGTATTTTACATTTTAAAATTATTTTTGACAAGAAATATAGAAAAAACATATCATGTTACTTGTTAGCATAGAGTACACATAAACTGCCATGTGAGCAACCCATCAAACTACGCACTACATGTTTTTTTTTTTTTTTCTCGTGAAAAGAATATGCTTGACACTCAATCTAAAATAAGTAGTGATGTATGTGCTCATTCTTTATTAATTTTTAAATATAACCTCTGAAGTATCCTTCTTGTGTTAATTGTATAATTTATTGGTCTTTCTATTCTGTGTTGATCTTATGCCAAAAAATTATTTTGCTAGCTTGTAACACTCATTGACGAGTGATCATTGTATATATGTTTAGGCCTCCATTTTGTTTGTTCTTAAATGAAATATTATACATTGTTATAATCATGGGCGGATGCACCCTTGTGCATTTAAAAAATAGGATAAACTATATTGGTAATCACCTAAATTTTTAGGGTGTATTCATTTTGGTTATTGAAATCGAAAATTTTCCATTACAGTCACTAAATTTTTAATTTACTTTCATTATGATCACTGTCGTTAACCCCATTAAGAAATGCTGATGTCTGTCATGTTAAAGTCTTCTTCTCAAAAAGAACCATAATTTCCAAATTTACAGTTATTGTCAATCCCAAAATTTCGATTAACGAAACGATCGTCAATTAATCCCAACGATGGGAAAAATTCGTTTTGCAAAAGTTTAATATAGTTTAGTTTCAAGTTGACCTGACGATTAACATTGGTGAATCAAAACCAAAAATCTCAATTGAAGTTAAAAATTAACATTTTGATCTTTCATTGTTAACCGTTAGATCAGCTTGAAATCAAACTATATTAGCCTTTCGGCCAAACGAATCCTTCCCACCGTTGGGACTTGGGATTGATCGGTGATGTTTTCGTTCATCGAAATTTTGAACTTATGACGGTTGTAAATTTGAAAAATTAGTTTTTTTTTGTGTGAAAAAAGACTTTAACATGCCACGTAAGCATTTTCTAACAGTTGTGGACGTAGTGAAATCGAATTAAAAGTTTATTGACTGTAATGAAAGATTTTTAATTTTATTGACCAAAGTGAAAGCGTCCTAAAAGTTTAGTAACTACCAGTGTAGTTTACCCTAAAAAATTAAGTATTTTTTGTTTAAATGAAAAATCAACCCTTAAATTATTTTAATTTTTTCTTTGAGCTCATAAACTATTTTTTGGGTCAAAACAAATATCTAAACTATCACTCTATAACTATTTTAAATATATTTGTTAGTCCCCTAAAAAATATTGGTTAAATACGTTGACTTATGTCAAATAATTTAGCTAAAACTTTGATTTAAAATTTTCAGAATAATTACAATATGTCCCTGACTATAAACCATGTTTGCTTGCATTGCGGAAATTCGGATCGTTTCCTGCACAAAAATTATCCTTTGTCAATACATTATTACAATGGTATAAATTAATTTTAAAGTATTATATTGATCGGTGAATTACTAATATTAAATTTTTAGATTCGCCCCTGGTTATAATTATTTAGTGTATTTTCATATCTTGCATATATTTTGTATTTATTGTATTTTCTTAGCTTTCACATTATTTTAAGTATTTCTATTATTTTGTATCAAGCTTGGTTGCATAAGTTACCAAGTTCAGTGGTAGAATTTTTAGCCCCCGGGTGCTCAGATCATAGCCCAGGGCATATGGTGTTTACGGCTCCCTTGCTTAGTCCCCCGAAGCCATTCGAACTTTTTTAATTTTTGGATGGAGCACCCTGATTTTATGAAAGTGGTGGAGGAATCTTGGACTTTAGCTGTTAGGGGAAATACAATGCAAGCTTTATTTCTGAAGTTGAAAAGGTTGAAGAAGCCTTTGAAAAGATTAAACAAAGAGGCTTATGGTGATATTTCAAAAAGAGTCTCAGTCAAGCAATCTAATCTTGGAAGTCTGCAGGCAATTTTGATGGAAAACCCCACTACTGAGGGAATAGGGAGGGTGAAGGAGGTCACGACTGAGCTGAGAGCTTTGCTTAAAGCTGAGGAGATGTTCTTTAGGCAAAAATCCATAGTCCAGTACATTAAGGAGGGAGATCAGAATTTAGTATTTTTTTCAGGTAGATGACAGTTAAAACTAAGGCAAATACTATCACTGTTTTGAGAGATGATCAAAGGCAGAAACTGGAAACTTTTGAAGGTATTTCAAGGGAGTTAATCCAATTTTTTTCAAGCTCTCTTGGGAAAGTTGATCATAATGTAGAAGGAATTTCTGATGAATTGTTGAAGGGGATTTTGGGAGTTCAGTTATCTTCAGAAATGTGTGAAAGTTTGGTGGCTCCTGTATCTTTGAAAGAGATAAGAGATGTAATTTTTACGATGAAAGGGGATAAGGTACTTGGCCCTGATGGCTCTACCCTGAAATTCTTTCAGGGTGCTTGGAGAATTGTTGGGGAAGATGTAGAGGCATTCAGTTTTTCTTTGCTTCTTGTAATCTGCCTATTGCTTTTAATTCTACTGTGATAACCCTTGTTCCAAAGACTGTGGCTCTTTCTAAAGCTACTGACTTTAGACCTATTTCCTTATGCAATGTGATTTACAAGTGCATCACAAAGATCCTTACAAATAGGATGAATAAATGGTTGCGGTTTTTCATCTTGCCTAACCAGGGAGATTTTTTAACAGGCAGAGACATTGTAGATAATGTCTTATAGCTCATGAGCTAGTGAATGGTTATGATTGAAAGAACATGACCCCAAGGTGTGCACTTAAGATTGACCTAAGAAAGGCCTTTGATTCCTTAAACTGGAATTTTGTCCTGCAGGTTCTTAGAGTGTTAGGGTTCCCTAAGATTTTTCGAAAGTGGATTGAAGCATGTGTGATGAATTCCAGGTTTTTCATTAATTTGAATGAGGGGTTAATTGGTTATTTTGCAGGAGCTAAAGGAGTTAGACAGGGGGATTCATTATCCCCTATATGTTTATCTTCGTGTTGAATGTGCTATCATGTCTTTTGAATTGGGCGGGGCAATTTAAAGTGATTGATTATCACCTAAGTGTAGAAAGGTACAACTTACCCATGTTTGTTTTGCTGATGATTGTTACTTTTTTATTAAAGGAAGCCTGGAATCTGTTTTTGAGGTTAAATGGGTGTTGGAAAAGTTCTATACGATGTATGGATTGCAAATAAATGAATCAAAGTGTGAGTTATTTGCTGCAGGTGTGAGGGAGGACGATCTGAGTTTGATTCTTGAGCAAACTGGTTTCTCTGGGAGCTCCATGCCTGTTTGTTATTTAGGAGTACCTTTAGTGACAAGAAATATATCTTCTAGTGACTGTGAGGGATTAGTTAGTAAGTAAGGTTCGAAGCTGGACATCGAAGTGTTTGTCTTTTGCAGGACAGCTACAATTAATCCAAAACAGTTTTCAAAATTTACATTTTGGTCACTAGTTTAAAATGTTCGATTTCTAAAACACATTTTTCAAAACTGATTTTACCACAATCACTAGTTCGCAATTGTATAGCTGAAAATTGGGATCTTTGTTAGTAGTTTTGTTGTTTTTGTGGTTTGTATGTAAAGGGTAGACTGGGGTGGTTCTACTGAAGTTTTTATAATTTTTATGAGGTAGTTTGGATGAATAAAGTGTCTATTTATCCAAAAAAAAAAAAAGACACGAGCTTCAAAGAATAAGACCCAAGGCTAATTCAAGATAATAAGAGAAGTCCAATAATCTAAAATAGAAAAGCCTTAGTTTTTTTCGTAATGGATCTGTTGCTTAAAGTATTTTGGTCATAACATGAGATACAAAACTTCATTTTTAGTCCGTAATATACTTATTCAAAGGAAATTGCATTTTAAAAAAAAAATAGGAATTTCAGTTTAGATCACACTTGAAGATGGCACTGAAAATAGTAGTGGTTTTGTCCCTTTCACTTCTTGAACGAATTTTAGCCTATAAATCCACACTCTTAGGATTATAATTAGGTTAAAGCCTCCTGCCTATAGGGAGTCGTGCCTTAGTTTTTTTCATTTTCCTTTGTTTTCTTTTATATCATATTATATTCGATTTGAGAGTAACTGTTTATATTTTTACTTTGAATATTCAACAAACTATTGGATTTGGATGGGATCTCAAACCGGTGATCTCTCAACCCTGTTTTCCACATCTTTTTTTAAATGAGCCATCATGCTTTTCTGCTAGGTTTTGGGACTAAATTCCCTTTAAGCTCTCAATTGGTAACTTTGGAACTATAGTATAAATACCCAATTTATAGAATCAAGAGCCTTTTGCTCTTTCATTCCTCCCATCAGTCATCTTCTATCCCTCTCTTTTCTTTCCCTCACTCACCTTTTGATAAGATTTCTTTTAACATTATATCGACTACCGATATGTGCTCACAAATTATTGGAAAATATGATAAACTGAAAATTTTGAGGTTTATTTTCTATGGATAAAAATAGATATTCGAATAATAAAATTACGTCTTTATATTTTATTTTAGGAGACCTTTACAACGATATCTCATACGTTCAAAACGGATGAGTAATGAATGAGAAATTGATGCTAAAAGTAAGCTTGTGAATTGAGTTAAGGACAAAGGAAAAGCTTATATCTCATATTGATGTGTTACCAAGCATTGAATATATTTATATTCAGGACTCTACTTGATGATTATTGAATAAATTAAGTTGATATGATATGAGTGATGTGAATGTTTTAACTAGTTTGGCCCTCGTGAGTTCATGAATATTTTAACCCATTACAAGATAATTCTTCTTAAATATAGCACTTTTAATATCTAAAATAAAATGATAAATATATGATAAGATATTATCTTTTAATTCAGATATTATTGTGATAATGCTATTTGATAAATGAATTTTATTTTAAATAAAATTCAGATAATTCATAAGTTTTATTTCCAATGAAACTCTTACTCCTATAAATAACATGCAAACCCACTAGGTTTTACTAATGAAAAAAATACAGAGATTTTCTATTATTTTTACTTTGTGTATTTTTAAAGTATTTTCGGTAATAGGGGAAGGCAATGTTACAATTCGTGATCTCTGCAGACGTGCTACTATAGTTGATCATCTAGTTATTGTATCATAGGAGACATACGATCAACGTATCTCAAGCACCATAGAAGTGACCGGAAATCTGTCTTAAAAAAACTGTGCTCGCCCAAGCCTTAACTCGTTTCTACTCAATCGAATTATGATTTTATTCGTTACTAGCTTATTAGATTTTCTATTTTTAATTTTATATTTATTTGTAATTATTTTTGTTATGTTCGATATAATAATAATAATATCAATATTTATTATTTTTAATATTTATCATTATTTTTTGGATTATTAACGCCCATTGTTTAACACAAATTTACACCTTGCGTTGTTTCGATCAAAACTGTATCATTGGTGTTACCTCGTTGCTTGTTGTTCATGGGTTTGAGTGGAAAAGTTTTTGGAATTTCCCTTCTTCTTTATTATCATCTTCTCATTTTCCTCATATGGTTTGGGTAAAAAAAATTCAAGAGCTTTTTTACTCTCTCTTATTTTCTTCTAATTCTAAGTCGTGGATCATTTTTGTGAGATCCACATGCCACCCAAGGCTTCCTCTACTTTACCGCAGAAGTCTCCTCAGTACAACCGTCGTCGAGCCCCTGGAACTCTATGTAACACTTCTATGCCGAATGGGTAGTTTGATTCGATCAGAGGTGTCACATTAAGGTCACGAAAGTGGCTCATAGTAAAAATCCACATAAATATATTTTTTCTTTAAATACATTTAAAATTTTAAAATAAAATCCTGTTTAAAAATACCATTTTAAAAAAATTCTTCAATTATGTAACAGAAATTCGAGAATCATATTACAGACTCTGACATAAAATAAAGCACAACATACATGCCCACTAATTGTACCAGTACCGTACTCCAAAAGCAACACCGAAAGAACTCCAAACACTGATGTCGGTCACTAAACCATGATAAATTTCTTCTAGCTTGTGATGGTAAAAACAATGTGAGCTTGAAAAACTCAGTAATACAAAACTACCGAGAGATACTATAGACAACATGCACATATAAGGTAAAGCATAGAATGGGCATAAAAGATCATGGCATCAACATGTTCCCATTACGATATAAAATCTTGTAATACGCCATACTTAGAGATAACATGGTTGTTCAATACTTGAACTTCTGAATATCAATCGGGCATTTCTACAATCCAAAAGATTCATAAATGAGAGATACTTTATAGGAATTAAGTCAGGGGGTTTGGTGTGTCCCAACAGTCGCAGATCAAGAAAGATAGACAGAAAGTTTCAGACAATTGAAGAATTTTGACAGAGACAAAGGAGGAGGGAGAAAAAATTTGGTATTAACCTAACTACCCTCCAACTGAACTTCAGTATGCAGTTCCTCATAATTACATCTATAAAGGCGTTAACACATGCCTAATGGGCGCAGGTGTCATCCTAAGGGAATACTTTAGGTCCAAGCAGAATTACCCTAGCTGAAGCGTAGGAACTAAATACATGCGGAATTACCCTAGCCGAAGCGTAGGAACCAAATGTAAGCAGAATTACCAGCCTGATTAGGGTTTAACCAACAGATACTTCATATATTATCCCAAGTACTCCAGTAAAATAATTTTGAACAAAAACAATCATCTCAGTAACTATTAGTAGTATGCCAGGAATTCAGGATATAGACAGATGTTTAATTAGTAGAACTGAAGTATCAAGACACATGAATCAGTATACTTATATCAGAAAATCAGGAATCAGAAGTCGTGTTTTTACTTCAGATAACAAGATCACTTGGAATCAGAGTGGATAGACTGGTCTCCAATCAGAGAGATTATTCATGTAAACATGGAGCACACTAGATGGTCCTATTTATCACTCTAGACTGACGTCAGTATCAAGAACCATATTCGAAATAATTCGATTATTATCATCTTCATCTAGGTATTTAGGAATTATACCTCAAGATCATTCAAAATTTCCAGTATATCATGACTTTATAGGAATTCAGATATATCAAGATAGATTTTGGGAATTCGGGTAGATCATGATCAATCAAGATTCTAGATATATCAAGAGAGTTTCAGTCAATTTTGCTCAAAATGGCATTTTGGTCATTTTAACACTGATGGGCAATTTTGTAGTTTAAACCCGATAGGGTAAGTCGGTGATTTTCTGTGCTAAAGATTGTTGACAGCTTACCGGGCTTCCAAGTCTATTCTATTAAACATGTCTCATCAATGTGTTACTTTTCAAGCATTCGAATAGGTACACCTCACACGTGTTCAATATTTAGCTCTAGCTACGTGGTATAGTTGAATAGGTTACCATCACAAATTATCCTGGAACAAGCCTCGAATGGTTGAACATGTATTTGTGCAGTATTCTTCCATTATTGTAACAATATTTAGAATGACTGATTTACATAAGTCAGGCTTCAAACCCACAGATACATTACAGTCATTTGCAATATATCATAAATTTTAGGATTTTCCAAGCTTCCACTTATCTCAAGTCATGTAGGTTTTTCAATCATTTAAGTACTTGATGGTGTTTCCCTCATTCAGGTACTCTCGGTACTTTCAAACAATTCATTCATTTCAAAACTCGAGGGTTTATCCATCATTTTAGTTAATTTAGAAATTTGGTGCCTAGGGATATTTTAGTCATTTCAATCAATTCAGTCTTTTCTGCCATTTTAGTTTATTCAAACTTACGAATAACTCCCAGAAAATTTATCTTCAGAGACTTATTCTAAATTCAGGAAAAATCCAAGTATTTTACATTTTCGGAGGTATAAATCTTGTTACTGTATCTTTCCATGTAATTTGAGGTTTTTAGATGAATCAATTGTTTTATCAGATCAAATATAAATTCTCATATGGCTTTTATTGTCAGGAGTATTTTAGTCATTCATGCACCTCAAGGGCATTCCCATTATTTCTTAACTTAGCATTTCAGAAATTAAATCATTAATAAGTATAACTAGATTTAAAACATCACAGTCTTATTAATTATTCTTGGATCTCAGAAGCAGGTCACCCATCTTCTTAACCGAGCATTTTAGTCTTAACTGGTTTACTATCATTTTTTCCGTAATTGATTAGACATTAACAGAATTAACCATATGCTTAAACATAATCATGCATGCATTTACCGTATACCATTATGTTTAATAAAGCATACAAGAGGTAGTAATGTATTACCTCGACGTCCCTCAACATCTCGGATACAAGGAACTATGAATACCTTTAATTGCACAAATTCCAAGACCTCTTCACTCTCGATCCAAGACATCTTCACCTATGACTTGTATGATTAGCACAACAAGCTAAGGCAAGCTCCCCAACAACCCCGGCCCATAAGATCCTTTTGACCTTAAACCTTTTATCCCAATCTATTAACTATGCCCAAAACCCGTTAGCCCATTAGGCCATATGATCCAAGACATCAATTGGGCTTTGACTCAATAGCTTGACCCAATAACCTGGACTTAAACTGAACCAGTAGGTTGACCAACACTGTGAACATAGATATATTTAGCCCAACCAAACATGTTTACCCGTTGACTATCGACCTTTGATCATTGACTAATTGTTAACTTTAACCCGTATTGACTCGACCACCCCCAAAGACTCTAAAAACCAATGGCTAGATAGATGAAACTAATAGAAAGATCTGTACTGCCCTAAAAAAGAATGTCGGCAAAGTTGGAAGAGCATGGCTAGAAGAATTACTTGGCATTCTTATTGCACGTCGAACCTCTTCACACATGTACTAAAAAACTCTTTTCAACATGTTTGGTACTAAAGCTGTAATTCAGCTAAGGTAGGAGTCTGCTCCTTTCGCACTCCCCAATATAGCCTATGGAATCCAACGTCGAGTATTGAGATCCTTCAATATACTTCTAGTGTTGCAGACGCCTCCGCTCCACACTGACGAGTGTCAAGATCCTTTGTCCTAAAGTGGCGCTAAGAAGACTCCGCTTCGCTTGAAGAAATCTCTACCCTACATATTGTCTCCATAAAAACGTTGAGAACCTCTGCTCCAAACTGCCGTCGAGATACCTCCGCTCATCACTGAATAGTATAAATTTAATAATTCGTAAAAATCACGATGACATAAATCATTACTATTAAATCACTAAGCTAATGTCGTACGCACTTAATATATCACAAGGGGAATGACATTGCACTTCCCAATTACACCTTAAAAATAAAAAAATCTAAAAGTTACTCAAATCGATTAAGAACGAAAGGTCATTAAATATTTATTGCACATCAACGAATGCCCTAAAAATTACGGAGGATATAAGTATCAATTCGCACCACTTTATTATACTCTATCGATTAAAGGGGCAAATGTTATACCTCTGTAAGGACTCTTCCGCACCAATACCTTCGGAGAATTCCCTGACACAATTACTGTCAACAAGGAAAGAGTCCATCATTGTTAGAGCTTGGTAGGCCCTTCAACTGACCATATCATTTAACAACCTACTATACATATGCAACTCACTATCACCTATCAAACTTAGGACTGACAACAACCATTGGTCAAAGATATATAAGTGCCTAAACATGAAAAAAAAGGGAGATAACACCCTTATTTTCGACTTCTTCTCCGTTCTTTCTTTCAATCTACATCTTAAATACCGTATAAGATTCTTCGTCAAAATCAGAAAGAATAAACTATCACAAACCATCATAGCCTCATTCTTACCATCAACAGAAAATAACAATAAAAAAATAAAAATAAAAAGTTAATTAAACCAACATTAGTTTAAAAGTTTTAAATTAAACTATTAAATTCAGTTAATCCAATTATCTAAAAAAAACATATAAAAATGTTAACTCAAATATATACATTCACCTAGAAAAGATTTCGTAGGATTGTTAGATATTCACAATTAACGTCATTTCGAGAATGACAATTATAGTGTTTGCTGGGAGTAGGGCTTTAGTCACTTTGTTCGACACTCTGCTCCACATAAAAAAGAGGGCAGCAGACTTTGCATCTCTGCCCCTTTTTATTCATTTGCTAACCTTTCTCCATCTGCCACTTTCTCTCTCCCTTTCCTCTCAGCGAAGTAAGTCTGGGTTTTTCTTTTCAACCCTTATATGCTTGTTTATTCCTTGGATTCTTGATTTTGAAGACTTCTTTTTTTATATGTTGAACGAATGAAGCAGAAATAAGGGAAGGTGATTTATATGATGGGGGAGAGGATCTCACCAGGGAGTTACTTTCAGTATCCTCCTTCTGGAGTCTCTGCTTCCCCTCATAGGGCTTCTTCTCTTCCTACGGATCGTGAGAGGTCAGATTTGATGGGATTCTTTTTATTGATATAATAATTAGAGCTTTCTTTGTTCTGATTGATATGAGTTCTTGAAGTTGGTTTAAGGAAAAGCTTTAAGTTTTTATGTTTATATCTTGTTTTTTGTATGATAGGATTGTCTTAAGGAAGAAGATTCTTTTTTCCTCAGGTTGACGCTCGTATTTTATACTTCTTCCGTCTCATTATTTTGTGCATGGTTGACTTTTTCACATAGTTTTAGAAAAAAAAAAGTTTTGTGTAAGAATGTGTAAGAAAAATAATGTAAAATAATAATTGTCTACAATTTTATTTGAATTTTGTTTTGTTGGGATACTAAAAAAAAATATAAATGTGTTGTTGAATTTTTCAATGCAATATTTTAAGTGGGATAATTTTAAAACACAAAAGGGACATATTGAGTGAGAGTATTATATTTTGTCTTAGATATAGGTCTTACTGTATCAGTGTTACATTCAATGTCACCTCACAATCAAGTTAAAAATGGCAGATCTTTAGCTGAATTATGGGCAGAGAAACAAAAGTTGGTACCTTTTACCCAAGTTCTGCCTCTGTGTACCAGGCTTCTTAATCAAGGTTATTGAATTTTCTCGTTCTTTTCATTTTTCTGCAATACAAGATTCATTAGCAAGTTCTCATTTGCATAATCGGGAACGGGTTATGGTTGTTTGGTGGAATGAAAAGCACTCTAATATTAAAACTATATGTACAGATATTTCTAAAGGATGCCTAAACCTGCCATTTATATTGTTGTTCTGATTAATGTAAATTTCATTCTGCTAGATTTTATCTTAGATTTATCATTGTGAGCACACTGTTGATTCGTTCGTTCCTACAGGAATAAACCACTCATGATGAAATAAACACATTGATTGTTCAACAATATTGAACTGAAATTGTAAGCAAATAACAGTGTAATACTAACTGTCCACCTAGATGAAGTCGACCTTTATAATCTGCAACTAGCAACGTGTGATTTAAAATTATTACAGGCTGAAGTGTTCTTAGACAAGATGGTTCTATGTGCTTTTGAAAATTAAAATAAGCATACCGGAGGGCATGCCACCAGAGGGTTCTTCCTAAACATGTAGCCTATGCCACAAATAAACCCCAAATGTCTACTCTTACCATTGAGGTTGTTTTGACAACATATCAGGTGTTCTAATTTTTCTTATTTAACTGCAGAGATCAGAAGGGTCTCGGGTCTTACTCCTAGTTTTTTGGATCATGAGAGATTTGAGCATGATAGTCCTTTCAGGTCATTGGGTCAACATCCCAGTGGGAGAAAGATGGATTTGGAGGGATGGTCCGTGATGCAAACAGAGGTAACGCAGTTTAATGGTTATAAACATACTGAATTGTTTTTAGAATAACTTTATATCAAGCTTTGCAATTGCTTATCAGGCTAATAAATTTCAATATCCTTGTTGGCCCTCAATGTGATTTATTCTTACTCAGAATAATGTGTTTCTCATTAATGTTAAATGAAAGGAAAATGAAATTCTTTTAATGTGGTTATCTTGTTTCAGGAAAATGGGCACATGCAACGAGTTGCTCCAATTCAAGCTGCATCAATGGGTTGGCCTGGTTTGCCAAGAGCCCCTACAACACCAATTGTAAAGAGAGTTGTTAGACTTGATGTACCTGTGGATAAATATCCAAATGTAAGTTCTCATTTTCTTCTTTTTTTAAGGTAATAGTTCTGACTCAGTTCTTGCAGTATAATTTTGTTGGCCGAATCTTGGGACCACGAGGGAACTCCCTAAAGAGAGTTGAAGCCATGACAGAGTGTAGGGCATACATAAGAGGCAAGGGTTCTGTCAAGGATTCTGTAAAGGTATAGCCAATCATTTTAATTCTTTTATTTCCAACACGTAATTTTGGTAGAGCTGTATAGTTGAGTCTTGAGCTACTTCTTGCTTAGTCATATGTACATATTCTTATTGTAATGGAACTGTGCAAGTATTTTCTACTTTCTCTTGAAACTTGGAGTGTGGCTGGTTGTCAAGCTAGGCTTAGGAGTATAATATCCTTCCCCTTATTTTGCCTCTCAACCATCTTGTGCTGGAATTTTAAATTGTAGGCGATGCGAAAATTGATCATCTAGTTTCACATTTTCTGGTAATCTGCATCTCTGTTTGCATTTGATGTATTTGCATCCAATATTGGTATCTTGTTTATTTGGGCTCCGCTAAGGCTTTTTGCTCTTTATCCCTGTTTTTAGTTCATATGTATTTTGTGTTTTCACTTTTCTATTACAACAGAAGCAAAATGTAAAAGCATCAAACAAATGGAACCTCAATCTTTTACATTTTTGTACTGGTAACTATTGTGATCAATTGATGTAATGATCACCTTTACTAAATAAAGTAACTTTAGAATGATGCATAAACAAGTTGTTACATTTTCAAACTTAAATATAGATAAAGTTTTTCCTTGCTTTTCTGCTTCACTTGTGTTAAATTCTCACAACTGGCTGCTGACTTTTCTATAGGAAGAGAAGCTGAAAGATAAACCTGGATATGAACACCTTAATGAGCCACTGCATGTGTTGGTAGAGGCTGAATTTCCCGAGGACATGGTAAACTCTCGTTTGGAGTATGCTGTTGCTATACTAGAAAACCTTCTGAAGCCTGTGGTATGAACAAAAAGCAATTTCTGATATTTTATGTTACCCTTCCATTTCTGTTTTCCAACCACTCCTTTTCACCATTTCCAGGATGAATCCTTGGATAGCTATAAGAAACACCAGCTTAGGGAGTTGGCTTTGCTAAATGGAACCTTAAGGGAAGAGAGCCCAAGTATTAGCCCAAGCATGAGCCCTAGTATGTCGCCCTTTAACAGTACAGGAATGAAGCGGGCGAAGACAGGAAGATGACCGTAGTCATATGATGATAAATCTGTATCCTTCTGGTTTGCTGGCTGCACATGATCGATTGAAATCGTTACCGTAGCTTAGGGAGGCTGTGTTAGGAAGAGCCAAAGTCAAACTCCTTTGAGTTTTGGGCAATCTCCAATGATCCCTCTTTCTTGTATCATTCATTCCCTCTTTCTTGTAGTGATGTGCTCCAACATTCTTTGTACCGTACCGGCAATCTTACAATATTTCATGCATATATCTACATATGCGTGCCCTTTATCATAAGATACAGTCATTGTATTGTCTTTTGTCTTAATAGCAAGCATTCTCTACGTATCTTGTTTATTTTACATGCCTCTACATTCATAATGGTTTTAAATGTGCTGATTATGCTCCCATTCATCAAACAAATGGTTATGGTACCTTCAAAGGGAAAAAAAGGTAAAAAAGGGGCAATGACAAAAAGTTCTCTCTAAAATCAAATGCTGTGATCTCTCTCTAAAAACACCCTAGGTTTCTTTGTTTCTTCTCTTCGTTTTGAGGCCAGCCTCCCCTACCCCTAACGTTCCCCTCTCTTTGCTTATTGTTTTTTGTCTTTCGTTCTCTCTCTTCTCTTTTGCATTGTTGCTTCGTTGTCTCCTCTGGTCGATTTGACGGGATTTCGGTCTCTGACAATCATGTTTCAGACCGGACTCGTACTTGTGAGGAGGATGGACCCTCTATGGTGACGTGGGTTGTGAAGGTTCAGGTGGAGCGTTTTCTCTTGACCTCTGTTTTCCCCTTCGATTTTGGATTTTTGCTTCTGCTAGCCCCTTTTGCTTGCAGGTTTTTGGCTTTCCTTGTTCGATTTGGTGGTTCGGCTTCTTTCGGATGTGGTCGAATCTCTCTCGTTTTTTACGGCGCAAGATGGTGGCTTGGATCGTCGGCTCTTGCCTTTTTCTTTGCTTTCCATCGGTCATATGGATTTCAAGATCTTTAACACAATGACGGTGCGATATTTTTTCATTATATTTCTCCACAAGTTTTATCTTTCGGTGACCCCTAGTCTGACATGTAGATGAAGAATGTTGTTGCTGACTTTCTTGCTTCGGTGTTCTAGTTGGTTTTGGAAATTTGTTTTGGGTCTTCTCCTATGCTATGCTATCTCTGTGTTTTGTGTTTTTCTGGTTGTTTTTTTTTTCTTCCTTTTTGCGTGTATGTTCTTGCTGCTGTTGTGTTTTTTTTTGGATCCGTTTCGACCCTGCCCCTTTGTATCTCATGTTTGTTCAATGAAAGCCGGCAATTCTGTTTAAGAAAAAGAAAAAATGGGTTATTTCTGGAATTCATGGCTGCCTGATTGCATATGCAATGCAAACTGGTGAATCTTTGGCATAGAATGATCTGTAATATACCAAAAAAAATACAATACAAACGAGAATTGCCTTCTTAATATAACAACTTCAATAGCAGTCTCCGAATCCACACGTAAGATAATTTAAACCTCGATTGTATCGTAACCTAAATTGAGCTAAAAATATGAGATGGTAGAAGGATACAAATCAGAAACCTGAAAAACAGCTATCGCAGGACCCTATCAAAAACTGGCACGCAGAACAATAGCATACAACATGAGCTAGCAGATAACTCATCACTAGAAGCACTTAGCATCCAAGAGTCTCCCTCAAAAGGCTCACAATCTTCAATCATCTGATTCACCCGTTCCTTCTGTACTTCGTCTTAGATGTCAACCTTCTTCCACTCGTAGAGTCCCATGTTATAGGACTCATCAATCACAAATTGAGGAATCTCTTGCCCACGGAAAAGCCATAGCCCCTTCACCTTGAATGGAGGCTCAGCTCCAATCACCAACATTTTCCCGAAAGCATACTTGCGCGCCAAATCCATGCTTTGCAGGAATCCTCCAACCTTGTTCATTGTGACAAATGAGACAGTATTCTCCTCATTGTACTTGTAGTCACAAAACCAGAGAGTATACCTCAGGATCATACATGTCCCAGAATCCTGAAATAAGTATCAGAAATCACAGTTCAAGGATTGTCAATATAAGTGACTCAGCGAAAACAACAGGTAATTGCAACCTCACGGAAATTGGTCTTTGAGCTAGAATAAAGCCTCTTCCAGTCATCCAGTATCATCTTACTAGGAGGCAGCAAATCAAGAGGATTCTTCGGTTTGGACTTTGGTGCCTCTTCCTCCCCGGCGGCCTCTGCCTTTGCTGGCTGTTTCTCAACGTCCTTTTTGGCTTCTTTCTTTGGTTCATCCTTGGCTTTTGGTTTAGTTTCTTTTGGCTGGGCAGCAGGCTTCTTTGAAGAAACAGGTGGCACAGACACTGCCTGCTTCACTTCACCAAGAATCTTCTTGACATTTGGTTGATTAACCATGGTCCAGAAGTACCTCTCAACATGAGGGAACTCTGAGGTAAAACTCTTGGTCATGATCTCGGAGAAACCCAAGGAGAGGTTGCATGTCATAATAATGTCAGCAAGGGTGGCTAAATGTGTTGGAAGTAAGATGAGTGTTCAAAGCACCAAGCGCTCTCTTCAGTGCAGCAATAGCAGCTTCCTCAGCCTGTAAAATACAAATAAACTAGATGGGCAAAATGACACCATAGAAGAAAAATATGCTACAGACGGAACTACAAATGTAAAAAACTCAAGTAAACTTATGCCAACTTCATTTATCAATTCAATGGCATGGCTCTTGTACCAAAGTTGCTCACACTGATTCATTTACAGATTATGCACATTTGCACAGAAAAACTCAACCGTTTAAGTGTTTACTAGATATCATCTTACTAATCCTCATTAAAAAGAATAAAACAAGAATGAAAGGTAACCAACGCCATTTTCTTCCCTTCACTGTTCCCTCAGTTTTTATTTAGATGACTTAGTTGCGTAAGTACAATATCTACGGCATTGACTATATTCATTCTAAATGTCCTGAAGCTCCTTTATTTGCTGTTGGAACTAGCATTGGCGCCAATATTTTGGTAAATTAATTTTTCCAATGCCTTGGTTTTTATGTTATGTTAGTGGCCATCAAAGTCTGTTAAGTCTTAGAACTTGAATGTCATTTTCAAAAGTTTCCTTGGCAGTGATAATGCTTTTAATTATCTTTTAGCTAATTGCTTCTGCTTTGAACACCTTTGCTGAATTGTTAGTGGCAAATTCTGTATATTTTGTTTTTCCATGTATAGGGTTGTTCTGTATATTGTTTGGAAGGCCAAATTTATGTTTTCTCCTCACTAAGTCCCAGATCACTTTCAGGTAAAATATCTTGGAGAGGATAAGACTAACACTCATCTTGTCGGTACTGCAGCATATGCTCCCCTTGGGACCTCTTGGTTAGTATCTCTGTCTCTATCATACCACCAAATTTCTTAGCTCTATTTGATCAGCAATTTTCAGTTTTAGAGGGTTGAATCTTGGTTATCCTTTTCTTTCACCTTTGACCCCTCCCCATTCCTCTTTGTTAGATTCTATCACACAAATGACAATACATCTTTTTCCCTAAAATGGAGGGAAAAGAGGATAATGGAGAACTAATAATAATAAGAAGAAAACTTGGCTCTTGATAGGATCCCTGTGTAAACTTAACCAATCCCTTCAGGATTAAAGTTTCTTACATTTTGTGTTTGGGTAATTGTTCCTTAAAAGCCCACCTGATTAAACACTTGATGGCTAAAATGCTATTTGATTGATCATTTTCTGGTTAAATGATTCTTACTTTGTGTCTGTCTTTTCACAAGATGCTGCATCTTTTGAGCTTAAATGTCAACATGTCTTAATGAAGATATAAAGGTCTAAATTCCCTCTTTGCAGATATGTGACAGATTCATCAATTGATGGCTGAAGTGGCAGAAGATGATATGACAGAGTTAAAACACTTGGCTTTGTAAGGTTATGCACAATCTGTATGTCAAACTCTACATTACTTCTTTTTTGAAGTATCATTTTACTTGCCTCTTTAGAGATTTGTGACAGATTGATTATACTTTGAGCTTTCATACAGGCACAAGTCTATCTTGTCTGCAAGGTTTGCAGATTGGGAATGCATTAAAAAGGTACACAAAATTTTGTTCATTTATAAATAAAAGCAACTAGCTGAGTTTGTCTTTAACTGATTATACTTTGAGCTTTTATCATTCTTTAGTCCTAACAGTGTTTGAAATAATTATTGTTTTCCCTTTCCTAACGAAAGATCACCTAATTGTTCATCTATAAATAAAAAGCAACCTAGCTGATCACATAACTGAAGCATTTTCTTTATCATTCTTTAGTCCTAACAGTGTTTGAAATAATTATTGTTTTCCCTTTTGAAAAATCTCCTAATTGTTCTCTGTTTGTGTTTTTACAGTCAAGTTCTGTCAGGGACTTTGATAACCATGCTACTCGTGTTCTTGGAAAGTTTGAGGTAAAACATTATTATTTCATCTTCTTTCTGTAGTTCCAATTACTAATGCAGTCAGGTTGCATTCTAGACTGTGGATACATTTTATAGGCGGTCTAGCAGCATTAATCATGTACAACACGTGTCGGTGCCTCTCCTCTGCATCAGTGCCTTAGATGATCCTGTGTGTACAAGTGAAGCTATTCCATGGGACGAATGCAGGTAGGAATTCACCTTTGATGCTATAAGTCTATAAAAGCCTTTTCCCATTTTACTGGGGCATTTAGCTGAATAAACTGTTTATCTATTTCCTGTGGAGTCAAATGACAAACCATTTGATTCTTTATTGTAATTGTAGATTTATACGTATTAAAACTCTAATATCCTACTTAGTTAAGCACCACATATTAGGTTGAATGAGCTCTTTATGGGCTACATGAACGCAGGGTAAAGGGCAGAATTTGTTTTTTGTGATTCAGTGTCTGACTGGTAGTAACAGATGACAACATTATGCTTTATGGTCCTCTTTGAAGCTAACCTTTCGTTTGATTTATTTTCAGGGTCAATGAAAATATTATCC